>BQNB010027134.1:0-57908 GCA_026074375.1 Tanacetum coccineum | reverse complement strand
TTGGTAGGGAAGGGGCTCACTTTTGACAGGTAGCATTTTTATCTTTTATATATGAGAAATCTCATTGTTATTTTTTTCTAATAATAATTCGCCTTTTGGTGTTTCTTTTTTGCTATCAGTGGTGGCTACAATATTAAGACTGGAGCAGGCTGTTTAATAGAGCTTATGAAATTTGACATGGGAGGCTCAGCTGCAGTTTTAGGTGCTGCAAAAGCTCTTGGTCAAATTAAACCGGCTGGAGTTGAGGTGACACTTAATTATGCTTCCATGATAAAAATATATGTGATATCTTATTATCTGTTTTAAACTTTTCCCATGAGTTTTTAGTTATTTACACTGATACGTAAATTTTAAAATTCTTATTGCCATTGCAGGTTCATTTTATTGTGGCTGCTTGTGAAAACATGATAAGTGGAACAGGAATGAGGCCAGGAGACATAGTGACCGCCTCAAATGGAAAGACTATCGAGGTACTTACCACACTTATTCGAGCATTTTTTTATCATAACGGGATTTTTGCAAGTTTTACTGTTTTGTCTACATCACACTTGTTCCACGAGATAGAATTAAAAGGCGATTTGAAGTTTAGATACTAACGTATATGAAAAACCATTATAGCTTTAAAAGTTTATAACTTCTAACATATTTCTCTTGGTTTTAAAAAGGAAGAAGAATTAGTTACTAGTAAGCATTTGATTTGTTAAAACTTATAAGAGAACAAGAAAATGAGCAGTGTATGAGAATCCATTCAATATAAGTATATGAAGAACTTAATTAAATATTTATTTATCTGTGTTTCAGGTAAACAATACGGATGCTGAAGGAAGGCTTACGCTTGCTGATGCATTGGTATATGCTTGTAACCTTGGTGTGGACAAGGTATATCTCTTTGTTCCTCACATTTTAGAGTCTTTGTTTACATCAATTTCCAGATTGTTTGTTGCCAGGATGATGTAAAGTTGACAACTCATCTCGTTAATTTTGTTCAGATAGTTGATTTGGCAACATTGACAGGGGCATGTATAGTTGCTCTTGGGCCCAAAATTGCAGGTAATAATTTTTAAAAGTTATTACTCATTATTTTTGATAAAAATCACGCACCAAGTTTCTTAATAAAAACAGGTATCTTCACACCGAATGATGAGCTGGCGAAGGAGGTGGTTGCAGCCTCAGAAGTCGCTGGAGAGCAGCTTTGGAGAATGCCATTGGAGGAGAGTTACTGGGAATTCATGAAATCAGGTGTTGCTGATATGGCCAATAGTGGGGGCCGGCAAGGTGGTTCTATTCTTGCAGCTCTTTTCTTGAAGCAGGTACCCTCGTGTAGTCTCTTACATACCTGTTTCATACTTTTATAACAGAAAACATTGATTAAACCAGAAGTTGTGTTTGGTTTCAGTTTGTTGATGAGAAAGTACAATGGTTGCATATTGACATGGCGGGTCCCGTCTGGAACGACAAGAAGAAAACAGCAACGGGGTTTGCGGTTCCTACTTTAGTCGAATGGGTGGTATCGAACTCTTCGTCATGAAGTATATATGATGTTCCTATATGGTGTCATAATGCACACATGACAAACATGTAGCTCAGTCCTATGATTCCTGGAGTTTGTGTTTGACATCTTGGTGAGTGTCTAAAACGAAAGAGAGGAATGATGCATGTGAGATTGGATTTCTAGTTCAACAAATAAGAAACTTATTAAAGGAAAGAGTTAATTGCATAAATGGTCCCTGTGGTCGTCTGGATTTAACGAAAATGGTCCCTCAAACTTTTTTGTAACGAAAATGGTCCCCATGGTTGTGAAACATAACGGGTTTGGTCCCTGTGGGAAGAGGATTCATAACGGTTTTGGTCCCCATGACCCATAACGGATTTGGTCCCTATAGGGACCAAACCCGTTATGTTTCACAACCATGGGGACCATTTTCGTTACAAAAAAGTTTGAGGGACCATTTTCGTTAAATCCGGACGACCACAGGGACCATTTATGCTATTAACTCTAAAGGAAATAAAGACTTGGTATCGGACGACCACAGGGACCCTCAAACTTTTGTGTAACGAAAATGGTCCCCATGTTGTAAACATAACCCCGCCGGTTTGTCCCATGGGGGACAGGATTCATAAACTGTTTGGTCCCCATCGACCCCATAACGGATTTGGATCCCTATAGGGACACAAACCCGTTATGTTACAAATAAGTTTGAGGGGCCATTTTCGTTAAATCCGGACGACCACAGGGACCATTTATGCTATTAACTCTAAAGGAAATAAAGACTTGGTATCGTAATTTCTGTTTCTGGAAAAGTTTTTGAGAATTTACTGGTAGCTCGTGATGACGCCGTTGCTAGTTTTAGATGCATGATCAATGGCAACAAAGTGTCTGCTAAATGATATTATGCTTGCAAATCTTTAAGATTGGAACTAAATTCAAAATGTTGACAGTCGAACATTGTGAATATAGAAGCCAAAGCAGAATGGCTAATAACATGTTCCTTTGACAAACAAGAGTAAACTTTTATGTCTGCATATCGACGTGAACTGAATTAGTCCAACCATATTGCGTTTTTATTCGATTAGCAATAAAATTTGGTAATTAGGTGTAAGCAATATCTGGCATACTGGGCGATTGCATCATGCCATAAGTTCTTGGTCGAAAGTCGATTTACTCCACTATTATGGATACCAGTAAACTGTTAAATGACTAGTTTGCGTAGTACTATAGTAATCAAAATTATACAAAGTTTTTTTGGGATTGATTGAACATCAAGTGGTGAGTATGAAACTGATGACTTTGATTTGACTGCAGTGAAGAAGTTAGTGAAGTTAGAATGGTATTGAAGTAGAAATTGTATGAGGCTATTGATATGAGTCAATGTGGACTAGCTGTTTGGCACGTGAGGGGCACGGGTAGAGGTTAAATACTCTACACGTGAGGTGCATGTGTAGAGCTCCAACAGCTTTTCCTGCCTAAACTCTTAGTATAAATACCCTGTTTGTTCTTCATTTCCATTCAGATTTGTTAAACTCTCTCTCATTTCTTGTAACCAAATTGTAACTGATTCAAGCTTATAAGCTGATCTTAATCATTGAGTTTGAAGGTCCAATTCTTGTTCTAGTTTTGAGAATTCATCTTCTTCTCTAGTTCTTATACCATTTCTGTTCTAGAAATCTATAAGTTCGTATCAATTGGTATCTAGAGCCTCGTTCATGGCAACTCACTTATCTTTCTCACGTATTCCGTTCAAATCCTGTTATTTTTCCGGTGAAGTAGTTATCTTCCAAATCAAACCGTTATACTTCTAGCAGCAACTCGTGATTTGATTGACAACAATGGCGATTATGACAAACCCGGTTCAAGACTCGATGAAAGAAGTGAAAGCACAAATTGAAGATATTACAAAGCAAGTAAAAATACTTTGTCTTCAATTGCAAACCCTGGATGGAAAAACAAAGAACAACGATGGTGCATATCCAGGTAAGAGTGGCATTTCTCATTCACATTTTAGTGGAGTGTCAAGTTTTGATGTCAAAAGATTGAATTGTGGTTCAAAGTTTGTGAATGGGTTGGGATCATCACTAGTAAATGATAACATTGATGAAGTAATTCCTGGAATTTATAGTGAAAGAGAGGCAAGAAAAAATGATAATCTCAGTGGTGGACATAAGGTGTTTGATTAAATGTCTATGAATAAGTTTCTCAAAAGAGAATGTACAGTCGACGAGTATTATGATGCATTCAATTAATCTTTTAGTAATAAGGGTTTGGATGAATGGTATCTCATTGACCTCTTCGTTTTTGGGTTGCAACCAGAAATAGAGAAAAGGGTTGACAAGATTGCATCAACAAATTTAAATGAAATTGAAGACAATGGGTTGAAGGAAAATGAACACATTGGGTTAGATGGTTTTGATGAACTGTGGGAACAAATGGTTGATGATTCAAGTGGAATTGAGAAAGATACCGATTGTGTGATGGTTCTTGATGACGATTGTAAAGAAACCGAGTCGAGGGTAAGTAAGATGGATGACAACATACCACAAGAAAGTGTAGTGGGGTATAACGGGGAACAAGAAGTAAGGATTGAAGCTAAATTGAAGGTTAATGCGCATGGTATGTTTGATAAAGAGGATGGTGAGATTAAGGAGAATAAGGAAAGAACAACTTTGAGTAATTTGGTTTATGGCAGTGGCGAGATTATTAATGGTCCAAAAGAAAGTGAATTAGATAAAAAGCAATGTGAGGCATTTAGTTGACGAACAAGAAATAAACTCTCCTACTTGCGACAATCAATTGTATAAAAAGATGAAGCGAAAAGTTCGTGAAGAATCTGATAACGAGAATGCATTCAAGACTTTTGAAGAATATTCCTATGTTGTTGTGCCAAAAAGTAAGGAAAAAATGGTGATTGAAAATGGTTTGGAGATAGTTGTAGATAAGTTTGTGAATGAAAGTGATGAGTTTTAAGCTTTGATAAAGAGTTAGATGTTAGTTTAGGAAGTCAAATAGCTGCTGAATTCATAGAAACTTTGTATTTCTCGCCTACTAGTATTGGTGTTAATGAACATAAAATGATTTCAAATGAGGTTTGTGTACAAAAGCGTATTTGTTCTCTAGAAATATGTCATAATTTGAGGTATGTTGAAGATCAGGAATGTGGGAATGAAGGTGGTAATGGTGCTACTTGAGGTTGTGATGCTTATAGATATCTAGAACGCATTTATAATGGTGATGATATCTTAAATCAACAAAAGAAGCAAAAGGGTAATTAAGAAAAAACAACTAATCATTTTACACATATGATCCGTCGAGTTAAGAAAGGCTCATCACCAAGATATTCAAAAAAGACTAGTCTAGATAACATTAAACATGGTGAGCAGGTAGATGTTATGGCTAGAAGAAAAAGGGGTGCTTTATATACATATATCAGGTTATGAGATTTAGATAAATGTATAAAGAATGGAGCAACTTTTAATCGTTGGTAGTTTGATGAATGAGAAAGGCCAAAGAAGAAACTAACAATTCGCATTAATTTCAAAGTTAGGAGCAAGAAATTTTATAGGTGGAAATGGCGTAAACAAAATAATACAGGTGGTGCAAATTGTGAATTTACGCATAGAAAAAGGAACTTTGACATGTGAAAATGGCCAAAGAGGAAAAAGGAAAAATCATATGTAGGGTTCTGTTGGAATGAAGATATGTACATCACGTTTATTCAGTGGCTCTGATGCGTTAATTAATTGTTAAATTAAATTTGCAAGTTTTAAATTTATAAAACTCGTATACCGATGTCTGCACGCACTAACAGGCACAGAACCCGGTCATATGTAGTGCAGGACTTGGTAAATCCGAGGTCGTCCCAAGAGCTAAGTTGTATTAGTTTTAATTTGAAATGTCACGTTTTGAAAATGGTTTTGAATTGATTTGAAATCTAAACAGGAAAATAAATGCGAAAAGTAAATGAGTAGAGAACAATCAAGGAGAAAGGCGTGATACCCTAGTGATTTCATTACTAATGCTATGATATGTTTTCTAGTGCAACGTCTAGATATCATTTTATTAGTGGCTCTAATATCAACAGACCTGAAATGGCATTTGAGGTATGTCTTATACTTCCTGCGATCCCGATCCCCCGAAAGTCACGAAGGTAGAGCATCCAAGTTGTAGTGATTAAACCCTAGCTATCCTAAAGACCTGTCTATAACCTAGATATATTATAAACCCTCTCTGAAGAGTTCCCGAGCTTTTTAAGTATTTAATGTGATAAAGGCAGTAATTTGGTAAATTCATACACAAGGGATATATGCCAACCTATCAACCTATCCTAGTACCCTGCTAATCCTAAGTTTAACATTTAAGCTTAATAAGAAGACAAACATGATCTAAACCACCCTCAATACTACCAAAACTCAGGGATCAATGATAGACAATTAGGATATCTAATTCAAACGATAAATAAACAAGAAAAAAAATCTTAACATCAATAAATTCATAACTAGGCCAGCACTAGAAGTGCTTAGTCACTCATAGCAACAACAAAGTAAGAGATAATGAAAGAGATCTTGGATTGAACCATCATAATCCTTACAAGAAGTATTTATGAATGATTAACACAAAAAGTAAGATAAATGACTTCTCTCTTAGACTACTGGTGGAATTCTTCGACTTCTGGAAGCTTGTATCGCCCCTTGGATCTGTGGTGAAAGGGTTGATGTCGAATGTGCTGAATGAGGGCTCTATTTATAGATTTCGATTTGGTTACGTAGTAACTAATGTAGTGGGTTAAGGCGTAACCATGCTGATGTGGGCTTCCAAAATCTAGGCTTAAAATGGGTTACGACGTAACTGTAATGTCATGGTTACGCCGTAACCGTGACTAGGATACGTCATCCTTTTTCAACATGGCAAGTTACAGCGTAATTGTGATGAAGAAGTTACGCCGTAACTGGTGATGACTCATTCCTTCTTTAATTTAGGTTACGGCGTAACTCCTACGGGGTGGTTACGTCGTAACTAGCCTTGAGATTCTTCTTATGCTTGTTTTCCAGGTCCAAATCCTGCGTCTCTTGCTCTAATGCTCGTGTTCCTCTTGTAAACGAAATATGAAGTGATTAAGTATCATTTCCAGGCATTTATACAATAATTACAAGCATTTTGATAGGGATTTTGATACTAAAGTATTAACTATTTGATGTTATCAAATATCCCCCCACTTGACTTCTACCTGCCCTCAAGTAGACCTATTAGAATAATTCATAAAAAGGCTTCCCCAATTTAACTCAGAGAAATGAATTCATAATTTACTTATGCTAGAAAACATCAAAGCCGGACACCTCACGAAAAGGGGATCAAATTCACTCAACTCTCACTAGTCTAAGTGTTTCATTTTCGAGGTGATCACTCAATTGCACTGTCATAACATGTATTCTATCATAAGCTTAGAAAGTACAAAAATTTCCACCAACTAGAATTAGGGTCTAAACAGCTCTTAAAGGAACATGGGTGACACACGCAGGCTTAAACATGTGATTGACTCTTTCCGATCCCACTGTTCCAGAAAAGGCAACAAAATCACACATGCTCGGCCAAATCCATGGACGAGATACATGTGATTGCTCAGTCCTTAACTCGAGCAGGCTAATCATTTAAAGGGTAGGATAGGAAATGAAATACACATATAATTGTTGATAAATAAACACAAAACAAATAGTCTAAATAATCTAAGGTTTTCATAACCGGCTTCCGTCCATCCATGAGTCCAAGTGTCCAAATGCGGAAATCTGATCATAACAGCAGTGACTGGCTAGTATCAGATGTAGAAATGAAGTCCCGCTTTGAACTGATGAAGCAGATTTTACTAGCCCGACCTTCAAAATCATACAGATGGCTTATAGTTGCACCATCTCCATATCTCGAACAACTTGTTGGTTTTATAACACGTAACCAATATAAATATGCTACAAAACTTTATACTAACTACTTTTTTTACAATATACAACATACATATCCCCCCACTTGAGATGAACAATCTCAAAAGTGATGATACAGAGGAGTCTTCATAGATCAAGAGTGATAGGTCTTCCATGAACGCGCCAAATGTTCAAACCCATTCCCCCAAACCATGGACTTAAGTAGCCAGAGATTTCAACACAAATAAAATATAGACTACAGGGTTGGCTAAGGCGAAATGGTGTAACGATACATTTAATATAAGGGGTTAAAAACAAGGATTGGCTCAATAGGGTGATCTATGGATATCTTGCACTAAATTTAAGTGCAACAAGGGTTTTAACATAGGAGGTCGACAAGTTAGTGCGACAAGTCGATAAACAAAACATAAATGGGCTATATTTAGGTGAATTCCTAAGATGTTGCCTTCTTGAACTGTCTATTCCTGCTAATCAATTAGGTCTCGAAATGATGTACATGCCAAGTTCTAAAGTCTACAATACTACCGGCACACTCATATTTTTGGTGAATTTTTGTATAATAGATGAAAACGGAATCATTAGGCTTAACCTCAACAATTGAAATAAAGTGTAATAGTGCGCTTGGCAAAGATCTATTCTAGTTTAGTAAGAAAAACATGTCGAATTTTTTTTAAAATTGGCATAATTTTTCAAAAAAACTAGAAAATCGAAGGCAAATATAGGTCAAGTAGTAATTCTACTCCCATCCCCCCACTTGGTTTGTACAATGTCCCTATTGTACATTATGGAAATAAAAAGTCAAAAATAAGAGTAGAATTAGAACGAGAGACTCCCCTGAGCATTTCTTTGTATGCGCGGGAGTGCTCATAGGCTTCATTTCTTAATTCTGCTAATTTGTATAATTGTAAATACCTATGTTTTCTTGCGGCATCTAAATCAAGATTTACGTTTTTTAAAGTCCAATATGCCTTATGCTCCATTTTAATCGGAAGGTGGCATGCTTTTCCATATACAATCCTAAATAGAGTACTTCTGATGAGTGACTTATAAGCGGTCCTGAATGCCCAAAGCGCATCATCAAGTTTATCCGCCTATTCTTTTCTATTTGCATTCACAGTTCTTTCCAATATGCGTTTAATGGCATGGTTAGTATTTTCGGTTTGACCACTTGTTTGTGATAAGGGGTAGTAAGCCTGTGTGTCATATCCCATATTTCTTTAATGTTTTCTCAAGAAGAGAATTGCAGAAGTGTGACCCTCGATCACTTATTAGTGCTTTTGGGACCTCGAATCTCGAAAACAATTTTTAAAGGAACTTAACTACTTCCCGAGCATCGTTATTTGGTAATGCTTTAGCCTCAACCCATTTTGAAACATAATCTACTGCAACGAGAATGTATTTGTTATTTCTTGAAGAAGGAAAGGGTCCTATGAAATCAATTCCCCAAATATCAAAGACTACGATCACGAGAATGTTATTCAAGGGAATTTTTATTTCGGGTAGAGATTTTACTGCCTTGACACGCATCACACTACGGAAGATATCTGCAGCTTCTTAAAATTAGTGGCCAATAAAATCCCGACTCAAATACTTTTTTGGCAGTAATGTCGGTCCCATAATGTCCGCTAGCTGGTCCCATATGAAAATGTTTAAGAACTTCCTACAATTCCTTACCGAACACGTATCTCCTTATGATTCCGTCAGGACATGATTTGAATAGGTAAGGATCGTCCCATATGTAATGTTTAATATCTAACAATTTTTTTCTTAAATGATATGTCAAAACCATTGTAGGCACGATCTTTGATACTAGAATTTTTGAGTGTCTCCTTACCATAGGATATCATTCAGCTCCTCCCTTACATGGATGCCCATATAGTTGTTCATCGGGGAAGGAGTCGCGTATTGCTTCTTTATTTAGCTTTTCCAGTTCCGGATTTTCTAATCTGGACAAGTGATAGTTCTTTCCAATATGCGTTTAATGGCACGGTTAGTGTTTTCGGTTTGACCACTTGTTTGCGGGTGATAAGGGGTAGCAAGCCTGTGTGTCACTCCATATTTCTTCAATGTTTTCTCATGAAGAGAATTGCAGAAGTGTGTCCCTCGATCACTTATTAGTGCTTATGGGACCCCGAATCTCAAAAACAATTTTTGAAAGAACTTAACTACCACCCGAGCGTCGTTAGTTGGTAACGCTTCAGCCTCAACCCATTTTGAAACATAATCTACTGCAACGAGAATGTATTTGTTATTTCTTGAAGAAGGAAAGGGTCCCATGAAATCAATTCCCCAAATATCGAAGACTTCGATCACGAGAATGTTATTCAAGGGAATTTTATTACGGGAAGAGTTATTACCGTCCCTCTAACATGCATCACACTCACGAAGATATATTGCAGCATCCTTAAAAATAGTTGGCCAATAAAATCTCGACTCGAATACTTTTCTGGCAGCAATGTCGGTCCCATAATGTCCTCTAGTTGGTCCCATATGACAATGTTTAAGAATTTCCCGCAATTCCTTACCGAACACGCATCTCCTGTTGATTCTATTTGGACATGATTTGAATAGGTAAGGATCGTCCCATATGTAATGTTTAATGTCTGACAAGAATTTTTTTCTTAAATGATATGTCAAACCGTGTGGCACGATCTTTGATTCTAAGAAATTCGCATAGTCTGCAAACCAAGGATCATTTTCAGCCTTCCTTACATGGATTACCATAAGATATTGATCGAGGAAGGAGTCGCGTATCGCTTCTTTATTTAGCTTTTCCAGTTCCGGATTTTCTATTCTGGACAAGTGATCGGCAGCCAGGTTTTCAGTCCCCTTTTTATCCTTAATTTCAATAGTGAATTCTTGAAGCAGCAAAACCCATCTTATAAGCCTTGGCTTTGCATCTTGTTTGCTGAATAAATATTTCAAGGCAGACTGATCAGTATAGACGACAGTAATACTCATTTCCTGACAATCTTTCTAGCATTTGATCCATGAATGGTAATGGAAAATGATCCTTCCTAGTTGCGTCATTGAGCTTTCTATAATCGGTGCATACCCTCCATTCGATGACTATTCTAGTCGGGACAAGCTCGTTATTCTCGTTTGTTATCACAGTCATTCCCCCCTTTTTGGGTACTACATGTATGGGGCTGACTCATGGACTATCCGAGATGGCGTAGATTAATCCAGCATCAAGTAACTTGACAATCTCAGTCTTAACAACATCTTGAACTTTAGGATTAAGTCTTTATTGGGGTTGCACTACCGGTTTGAAGTCATCTTCCATCAGAATTTTGTGAGTGCAAAATGATGGGCTGATGCCCTTGATATCGGCCATTTTCCAAGGTAAGACATGCGCTTTAATGTTTGACCACAATGATCCTGCAGAAATATACTCCTTATCTAGGTGAGAGTAATAAAGAGGTGATAATAACAGGAAATCTGGATTATTGTCTAAGAAGGGCCATAACTCAGATGGGAATGGAAGTTCCTTTAACAGTATCTGTGACTTTGCAGCTTTAGCGTTCAGTCTTGTGCTCTGCAACAGCGGAACTAGAGTTATGACATTTGTTGTGCTTGCAGCGAATAGAGTTGGTTTGATGAAATCATTTGGTTCCCAATCATCCTAGTCTGAGGATAATCCTGACGTATTTGACTCGTCTAAGTCATGTTCTATTTTATTAATATCATCTCCCCATAAATTGACAGCCTTTCTTTGTTGGTAATTTATGATAGGCTCGAACAAGAATGAATCTAGAGGGTCTGAAGGAAGAATTTCCTGAACGTGGTCGAGAACAGTTACGTCAACCATATCGATAGAGAGACAAGTGTTATATTCTGGGGTAGAAAATCGATTTTTCAATGTCAAAAGTAATTGTTTCATTTCCTACTTCAAAAGATATTTTCTTATTGAAGACATCTATCATTGCATGAGCGGTGGCCAAGAACGGTCTTCCGAGAATTATCAGAATCTTGTGATCTTCTTCCATATCTAGCACAACAAAATCAACCGGGAAAATGAACTTGTCAATTTTCACAATGACATTCTCAGCAATTCCCCTCGGGTATTGGGTTGATTTATTTGCTAATTCGATACACATGAGGGTAGGTTTTAATTCCTCAAGATTCAGCCTAGCGAACATCGAGTACGACATAAGTCTAATGTTATCCCCAAGGTTAGCAAGAGCTTTTTCAATCTCGAATTTTCCTATGACACATGGGATAGTAAAATTTCCTGGATCTTTTTCCTTAAGCGGGATTTTGTTTAGAAGAACGACAGAGCATCTTTCATTTTAAGTTATCTTAGACATTTCTTCCACCTTTCCTTTCTTGACAACGAGGTCTTTCATAAACTTAGCATATTTTGGTGTTTGTTCTAATGCCTCGATAAATGGAATATTTATGCTAAGTTGTTGAAGATTCTCAAAGAACTTTTTGAATTGTTCTTTTTCTTTTTCCTCTTTAGTCAACTAGGGAAAGGGATAGGTGGAATGTAAGATTCCACAGTTTTTCTATTACCACCGGGTACCTCTTCTTTGTCTCTGGTTATGGTTTCATTTGTTACAGGTTTGTCTTGAGAATTGGTATTATTCTCGAGAGGAGTATTGGGTGGCTTGTAATTGAGTCCGCTCCTGGTTGTTATCGCATACGTCAGCCCTCTAGGGTTTGTTTCAGTCAAGCTTGGTAGTTTTCCAGCCTCCTTATCTTGTATTATTTCAGCAGTTTTTCCTAAGTGATATTCTATCTTCTTAATAGAGGAGGCTTGCGTTTTAAAGGCTTGGTCGTAACTTTTCTTGATTCCCCAAACCATGTTTTCACTTTCCTTTTGCCTTATCAGGGATTCTTTGATGAAACTATTTATAGCTTCCTCTATATTTGAGATTCTCCCTTTCATAGGAGTTTAGTACCTATGTTGTGCCATTCGAACTTCTTCATTTATGATATTCATATTTGTTAGCCTTAAAATATGTCGGCTAATACGGAATTACACTAGTTTACTTATAGTCGGATACACAAGGACTAGAAATGTCAAGTTAGGATAGTAGTGTGTATCAAGGACTATATAGACCCTTATATACTTCCATAGGAGGGTGAGGATAATAATTTGTATCTCATAAGTGTGTATGTTTCTCTTTCTCTCTCTAGAAACACACACATCTTCCCTTTCTCTCTCTAACAATTGGTATCTAATAATATGGCTACTTATTTCTTTTATCCTCCCCGACCTCCGAATCAAGTTTTAAGCTAGTCTTTATGGGTAACAATTGGTAGCAGAGCCTAGGTTGCGTTTTGGGTTGATGGTTTGCTTAGTTGATGGTGTTCTTGGCTTAATAAGCCTTTTCGCGGCTTATTTTTAAGCCAAAAGCTATGACTTGGTATGGTTGGTGTTTATTTTATGCAAAAGCTTGAATCTTTCTTCTCTCTAATGGTTATAGATTATTCATACAAGTGGCTTATGGTTTATTAAAGCTTATTTCAAAAGATCCATGCGTCTTTTTAAGCTTTTTACTCAAAATCTTGATTTCAAATTTTTTGTGTTAAAAACCATAAAGTTTATGTTTTTATGGTTGGTATTGCCTTAGAACCCTTAGTTGTATAAGAAAAATCGATCAAAAACGTCAAAAAGTGTGTCTTTTTGTGTTTTGAAAAAGTAGGTTTTGAACAGGAGGCGAATTAATCCATTCTGAAGGAGGAGAATTAATCCATTCTGAAGGAGGAGAATTAATCCATTCTGAAGGAGGCGAATTAATCCATTCTGAAGGAGGCGAATTAATCCATTCTGAAGGAGGCGAATTAATCCATTCTAAAGGAGGCGAATTAATCCATTCTGAAGGAGGCGAATTAATCCATTTTTGGAGGCGAATTAATCTATTTTTGGAGGCGAATTAATCTATTTTTGGAGACGAATTAATCCATTTTTGGAGGCGAATTAATCTATTTTTGGGAGGCGATTTAATCCTTCTTCAGGAGGCGATTTAATCATTCTGGAGGCGAATTAAACCATTTTCAGTAAATTTCACCGAATTTGTGTTTTGGGCCATTTTCATCTGTTTTTGTCAAGAACCAAACTTAAACACCCTCCACAACACCAAAGCAAACACAACACTTAATGCAAAAACGATCATTAAGATTCACTAAAACGTCAAAACGGCTATGAAATTTGAATTTCAATGTCAAGTGATCACGAAGTTTATCTAGTATCCCTTATTTGAGATTGAAGTAGTTTTCACGAAGGCGTCTGCTTATTTCATCATCGAGACTTCCTTTTACTTTCTACCCTTTTTTCCTAAACCCCCTCTATCGATTGATGACATGCTTGAACGTATAAAGTTATGATTGAGACTTGCATTATCTAGTCATACCCGATGTAAGGAGTTACATTGAGTTACATTGTAGTACTCACGGGTCATAGCTATCACTTAAAGGAGTTACGTTGTAGTACTCAATGTCACACGCAGAAGCCGATGTGGATAATTTTAAGAGGTGTTATACTTTTCATATACTTTGTGATTTGAGTATAGGGTACTTAGAGGCTTTCTTCTGCACCGTTCTTCAATCAACAACAGTGCAAGCTTAAGTAACAAATTTAGGGAATCTTACTTCATTTTTAAGTTTGGGATATCGGGTTTACTTCACCATGTGGTCACATCAATAGCCGACAGAATACGAGGTTGGTAAGTTAGCTAGAGAGTTTAAAGGTCGAGATGTAATCAACAATTCTCACGAGATATTTGAAGCTACAAAACATCAATGATACTTCACATTCTTAGCAACATCTTTCAAAGTTCTTCAATGTCTCTCATAACTTTTCAAGATTGTTGCTTATGATAAGAACTTCTCGAGTATATGGTCGTACACGTCAATGATGCTTCCGAGAGTTTGAAACCATCATGGGTGAAAACGTGTACTTTGATGTAATCAGGTCAACTTCCAGGGGAAGTAGTATATCCTACTTTACTTAGTATGGTTTGTGAAGTATTCTACATACGTGAGAAGATTTGTTGCTGATTTCTCGCATGTACCCCTGAACGGATATTCACCAAGACCAAATGTCATGATACAGTATAAAAGCAGTATTAGTTGATGCAAGATGTACACATGTGAAGGATGATTTCTTAAAGGAATAAATTGCTCACACTCGGGACTTAGTTGACTTTGGTGTAGCAATCACATCAGCACTATCCTGGAGGAAGAAAAGTGCATTTTTGGGTCTTAATTGATTTTGGTGCTACAATTTCAACTTCGTTAAAAGGGATAAAGTGTGTACTTCAGGTATGGATGATTCTTCTACAAAATTTTGTTGTGCACTTTAAATGTCAATGTTAGAAGATCGTTCGAGCTACATCAAATTTTCAGAATCTGCTAAAGATACGGATGTTGGTTTGGGGGGAAGCTGATTTAGAAACTTCGCCAAAAAGGAGTCTATGAAGAAAGCTTTTCAAGACATGCTGCATGAATTGGGAGGAAGTTAATCCAACTCATGCATACTACAATGGTTCCAGAACAAGTAAAAGACACAGAAGATCCAAGCTGGAGTACAAGTATCAAGACTAGAAGACAAAGACGTCATCTTCAGCATTGGAAGTGCTTTGGAAGACTTTATTTTGTTGTACTTTGTACTTGTTAGGAACATTATAAGTAATTCCATATGCCCACATATTGGGGTAAGATTGTTAGCCTTAAAATATGTCGGCTAAAACGGAATTACACTAGTCTACTTATAGTCGGATACACAAGGACTAGAAATGTCAAGTTAGGATAGTAGTGAGTATCAAGGACTATATATACCCTCATATACTTCCATAGGAGGGTGAGGATAATCATTTGTATCTCATAAGTGTGTGTGTTTCTCTTTCTCTCTCTAGAAACACACACATCTTCCCTTTCTCTCTCTAACAATTGGTATATAATAATATGACTACTTATTTCTTTTATCCTCCCAGACCTCCAGATCATGTTTTAGGCTAGAATATTTATGGGTAACAATATTATTCTCAAAATTATTAATTTGTTTGAGAACAATTTGAAGTTCTTCATTTTCAGCCTTGATGTTTCCTCCATGTACCAAGAGAGAATGTTCAGATAATTCCTTAATAGCTTCGATTCCTTTTGTTGGTGTCATTATAGGAATTGGTCCCTTGAAATAGACCTTACGTCTAGTCTCAACGTCCAATCCTTGATAAAAGATTTGTAGCTGCTCATGCTCGTTAAGCTTATGCTCAGGACAGCTGAAGAGAGATTCCGTGAATCTTTCCCATGAGCAGTGTAATGGTTCATTAGGTTCTTGTTTAAAGTTCCTAATTGTTTCTATTTTCTTAATGATTTTAAGAGGAGGACGATATTCATCTAGGAAGGCACTTCTGAACAAGTCCCAGGTTGTGATTGACCCAGTGTATAATCGTTTCATCCACTATTTAGCCTTTCCTTTTAAAGTAAATGGAGATACCCCTGGCGAATGGAATAGATTGACAATTTTGGAGATGTTAGAGATATGTTCATGAGGATCTTCGTTCTCTTTTCCATAGAAGGCATTTTCTTTCAATTCTTCGATGCATTGTCCCCAAAATTCAAATTTTATGTTTTCTTTGAATAATGGTTTAACAATTCCAGGCCCATTGTCGTCCCTGATTTTTGTCAAATATTCGTTGACAGTAGACCCAGATTCTTTAGCTTCACTCATACCTGCAAAATGCAAAATTAGGTGAAAGAATTTTGAAAAATTATAAACTAATGATAGCTTCTCGGCAGCGGCGCCAAAAACTTGATGCGTTAATTAATTGTTAAATTAAATTTGCAAGTTTTAAATTAATAAAACTCGTCTACTGATGTCTACACGCACTAACGGGCAGAGAACTCGGTCGTATGTAGTGCAGGACTTGGTAAATCCGATGTCGTCCCAAGACCTAAGTTGTATTAGTTTTAATTTGAAATGTGTCACGTTTTGAAAATGGTTTTGAATTGATTTGAAATCTTAACAGGAAAATAAATGCGAAAAGTAAATGAGTAGAGAATAGTCAGGGAGAAAGGCGTGCTACCCTAGTTATTTCATTACTAATGCTATGATATGTTTCCTAGTGCAATGTCTAGATATCGTTTTATTAGTGGTTCTAATATCAACAGACCCGAATTGGCATTTGAGGTCTATCCTACTTCCTATGATCCCGATCCCCCGAAAGTCACGAAGGTAAGGCATCCAAGTTGTAGTGATTAAACCCCAGCTATCCTAAAGACCTTTCTATAACTTAGATAGATTATAAACCCTCTCTGAAAGAGTTCCCGAGCTTTTTAAGTATTTAATGTGATAAAGGCGGTAATTTGGAAAATTCAATAATTCATACTCTAGGGATAGATGCCAACCTATCCTAGTACCCTGCTAATCCTAAGTTTAACATGTCAGCTTAATAATAAGACAAACATGATCTAAACCACCCTCAATACTACCAAAACTCAGGGATCAATGACAGACAATTAGGATATCTAATTCAAACGATAAATAAACGAGAAAAAAATCACAACATCAATAAATTCATAACTAGGCCAACACTATAAGTGCTTAGCCACTCATAGCAACAACAAAGTAAGAGATAATGAAAGAGATCTTAGATTGAACCATCATAATCCTTACAAGAAGTATTTATGAATGATTAATACAAAAAGTAGATAAGTGACTTCTCCCTTGGACTACTAGTGGAATTCTTCGACTTCTGGAAGCGTGTATCGCCCCTTGGATCTATGGTGAAAGGGTTGATGTTGAATGTGCCGAATGAGGGCTCTATTTATAGATTTCGATTTGGTTACGTCGTAACTAATGTAGTGGGTTACAGCGTAACCATGCTGATGTGGGCTTCCAAAATCCAGGCTTAAAATGGGTTACGACGTAACTGTAACGTCATGGTTACGCCATAACCTTAACTAGGATACGTCATCCTTTTTCAACGTGGCAAGTTACGGCGTAATTGTGACGAAGAAGTTACGCCGTAACTATGGTGATGACTCATTCCTTCTTTAATTTAGGTTACAGCGTAACTCCTGTGGGGTGGTTACGCCGTAACTGGCCTTGAGATTCTTCTTATGCTTGTTTTCTACGTCCAAATCCCGCGTCTCTTGCTCTAATGCTCGTGTTCCTTCTGTAAACGAAATATGAAGTGATTAAGTATTATTTCCAGGCATTTGTACAATAATTACAAGCATTTTGATAGGGATTTTGATACTAAAAAGTATTAACTATTTGATGTTATCAAATATCCCCCACTTGACTTCTACTTGCCCTCAAGTAGAACTGTTAGAATAATTCATAAAAAGACTTACCCAATTTAACTCAGAGAAATGAATTCATAATTTACTTATGCTAGAAACATCAAAGCCGAACACCTCATGAAAAGGGGATCAAATTCACTCAACTCTCACTAGTCTAAGTGTTTCATTTTCGAGGTGATCACTCAACTGCACTATCATAGCATGTATTCTATCATAAGCTTGGAAAGTACACAAATCTCCACTAACTAGATTAGGGTCTAAACAGCTCTTAAAGGCAAAATGGGTGACACACGCAGGCTTAAATAAGCAATTGACTCTTTCCGATACCACTGTTCCAGAAAAGGCGACAAAATTACACATGCTTGGCTAAATCCATGGATGAGACACATGTGATTACTTAGTCCTTAACTCGAGCAGGCTAAAGGCTATAATCATTTAATGGGTAGGATAGGACATGAGATACACATATAATTGTTGATAAATAAACACAAAACAAATAGTCTAAATAATCTAAGGTTGTCATAACCAGCTACCGTCCATCCATGAGTCCAAGTGTCCAAATGCGGAAATTTGATCATAACAGCAGTGACTGGCTAGTATCAGATGTAGAAATAAAGTCCTGCTTAAACTGATGAAGCAGATTTTACTAGCTCGACCTTCAAAATTATACAGATGGCTTATAGTTGCACCATCTCTATAAATCGAACAACTTGTTAGTTTTATAACACGTAACCAACACAAATATGCTACAAAACTATACACTGACTACTTTTTTTACAATATACAACATACATATCCCCCACTTGAGATGAACAATATCGAAAGTGATGATACAAGAGAGTCTTCATAGATCAAGAGTGATAGGTCTTCCACGAACGCGTAAAATTTTTGAACCCATTCCCCCGAACCATGGACTTAAGTAGCCAGAGATTTCAACACAAAGAAAATATAGACTACAAGGTTGGCTAAGGCAAAATGGTGTAATGATAAATTTAATATAATAGGTTAAAAATAAGGATTGGCTTAACAGGGTGATCTATGGGTATCTTGCACTAAAATTGAGTGCAACAAGGGGTTTTAACATAGGAGGTCGACAAGTCAGTGTGACAAGTCGATAAGCAAAACATATATGGGCTATATTTAGGTGAATTCCTAAGATGTTGCCTTCTTAAACTGTCTATTCCTGCTAATCAATTAGGTCTCGAAATGATGTACATGCCAAGTTCTAAAGTCTACAATACTACCGGCACACTTATATTTTTGGTCAATTTTTGTATAATAGATGAAAACATAATCATTAGGCTTAACCTCGCCAATTGAAATAAAGGGTAATAGTGCGCCCGACAAAGATCTATTCTAGTTTAACTTTGAAATTGATTTCATTCTTACCACATACCTCCACCGTTCCATAAGGAAATACCTTGCTAATAGTATAAGGCCCATACCATCTTGTTTTTAATTTTCCTAGGAAGAGTTTTAACCTTGAATTAAAAACTAGAACCTCTTCTCCTTCATGAAACTCTTTATCCATAATCTTGGCATCATGCCATCGTTTCGTCCTTTCTTTGTATGTGCGGGAGTGCTCATAGGCTTCATTTCTTAATTCTGCTAATTTGTATAATTGTAAATACCTATGTTTTCTTGCGGCATCTAAATCGAGATTTACGTTTTTTAAAGTCCAATATGCCTTATGCTCCATTTTAATCAAAAGGTGACATGCTTTTCCATATACAATCCTAAATGGAGTACTTCCGATGAGTGACTTATAAGCGGTCCTGAATGCCCAATGCGCATCATCAAGTTTATCCGCCTATTCTTTTCTATTTGCATTCACAGTTCTTTCCAATATGCGTTTAATGGCATGGTTAGTATTTTCGGTTTGACCACTTGTTTGTGATAAGGGGTAGCAAGCCTGTGTGTCACTCCATATTTCTTCAATGTTTTCTCAAGAAGAGAATTGCAGAAGTATGTCCCTTGATCACTTATTAGTGCTTTTGGGACCTCGAACCTCGAAAACAATTTTTAAAGGAACTTAACTACTTCCCGAGCATCGTTAGTTGGTAATGCTTTAGCCTCAACCCATTTTGAAACATAATCTACTGCAACGAGAATGTATTTGTTATTTCTTGAAGAAGGAAAGGGTCCCATGAAATCAATTCCCCAAATATCAAAGACTACGATCACGAGAATGTTATTCAAGGGCATTTTATTTCTGGAAGAGATGTTACCGGCTCTCTGACATGCATCACACTCACGAAGATATCTCGCAGTATCCTTAAAAATAGTTGGCCAATAAAATCCCGACTCAAATACTTTTTTGGCAGTAATGTCGGTCCCATAATGTCCTCTAGCTGGTCCCATATGAAAATGTTTAAGAACTTCCTACAATTCCTTACCGAACACGTATCTCCTTATGATTCCGTCAGGACATGATTTGAATAGGTAAGGATCGTCCCATATGTAATGTTTAATATCTAACAATTTTTTTCTTAAATGATATGTCAAACCATGTGGCACGATCTTTGATACTAAGAAATTTGCATAGTCTACATACCAAGGATCATTTTCAGCCTCCCTTACATGGATTGCCATAAGATGTTCATCGGGGAAGGAGTCGCGTATTGCTTCTTTATTTAGCTTTTCCAGTTCCGGATTTTCTAATCTGGACAAGTGATCGGTAGCAAGGTTTTTAGTCCCATATTTATCCTTTATTTCAATAGTGAATTCTTGAAGCAGCAAAACCTATCTTATAAGCCTTGGCTTTGCATTTTGTTTGTTGAATAAATATTTCAAGGCAGACTGATTAGTATAGAGGAAAGTTTTAGACATGATCAAATAAGATTGAAATTTATCAAAGGCATAGAGAACTGCTAGAAGCTCTTTTTCAGTAGTAGTGTAATGCTCTTGAGCGTCATCATAGTTTTACTAGCATAGTAAATTGGGCGAAATTTCTTATCGATTTGTTGACCCAAAACAGCTCCTACAGCATAATCACCAGCATCGCACATTAATTCCAAATCAAGGTTCCAATTAGGAGCAACAATTACTGGTGCAGTTGTTAACTTATCTTTGAGGATATTGAATGCCTGCATGCACTCATCCGAAAAAACAAATTTAGCATCCTTCATTAATAATTGAGTCATAGGTAATTTTAGAAAAATCCTTAATGAACCTTCGATAGAATCCTGCATGCCCTAAGAAGCTTCTAACCCCTTTTACATTGGTTGGGTAATGTAGTTTGACAATAACATCGATCTTTGCTTTGTCTACCTCAATGCCAGATTTAGATATCTTATGTCCTAAAACGATTCATTCCTTAACCATGAAGTGGCATTTTCCTAATTTAACACTAAGTTTGTTTCTTCACACCTAGCTAATAGTTTTGATTAGTTAGTAAGGAAAGAATCAAAAGAGAAACTAAAAATAGAAAAGTCATCCATAAAAACTTCCATAAAGTCCTTGCACATATCATGAAAGATTGCCATCATGCATCTTTGAAATGTAGCAGGAGCATTGTATAGTCTAAAGGGCATTATCCTATATGCAAATGTTCCGTAGGGGCATGTGAAGGTAGTTTCTCCTGATCTTCTAGTGCTAAATGGATTTAAAGTATCCAGAGAACCCGTCCAAGAAGTAGTAATACAAATTTCCTGACAATCTTTCTAGCATTTGATAGATGAATGGTAATGGAAAATGATCCTTCCTAGTTGCATCATTGAGCTTTCTATAATCGATGCATACCCTCCATCCGATGACTGTTCTAATCAGGACAAGCTCGTTATTCTTATTTGTTTTCATAGTCATTACCCCCTTTTTGGGTACTACATGTATGGGGCTGACCCATGGACTATCCGAGATGGCGTAGATTAATCCAGCATCAAATAACTTGACAATCTCACTCTTGACAACATCTTGAACTTTAGGATTAAGTCTTCATTGGGGTTGCACTACCGGTTTGAAGTCATCTTCCATCAAAATTTTGTGAGTGCAAAATGATAGGCTGATGCCCTTGATATCGGCCACTTTCCAGGCTAAATTAGCTTTGTGTTTTGACAAAACCTGCAGAAGTGACTCCTTATCTTAGTGAGATAACATAAAGGAGATAATAACTGGGAATTATTGATTATTGTCTAAGAAGGCATACTCCAGATGGGATGGAAGTTCCTTTAACTTGGGGATTTGCGCTTTAGCTTCTCTTATGCTTACAACGAATAGAGTTGGTTTGATGAAATCATTTGGTTCACAATCGACCTGGTATGAGGATAATTGCGGAGAGAACATAAGAGAGGAAGTATGGTTCAGAGTATGTGTGTTCTACCTGGCAACAAAAAGGACTACGGTCATCGTTTACCTCCAGTGGTAAGATCGTCGACCTTGTCCTTCCATTGCCTTCGCTGATCTAGTTGTCGTCTTGTGCCAGACAGTTGTTGTAGTCCTCTTGTTGTTTTTCCTCGTACACGGCTACAACACCTTGTCTAACTGACGTCGAGGCCACTGACTCCGGACCTGAACCATTCTCTGATGGCTCCGCTTCTCTGAAGTACTGTTCCGGCTTCTAGCGTGTTTGTATTACAAGAACGATCACAGTGTTGTCGTCTCCTTCAGAGGGTCCGAAGGTAGAGTATACCTCATCATGTACCCCTAGTCTAGTGTGAATGTGCTGCTAAGTCGTTCGTGCTAGACTCGTCAAATTTTGACCGCTTCTTCCTTGTTCTTCTTTTTTCTTTTTTTTTCTTTTTTTGCGTGGACCGTCCCTGACCACGAATGGGTTTGGACGTGTCTGGTCATTAGAAGACTTTGCTCTGGGATTTTTTAGGCCCACGTCATGCATCTGTCATGACGGTTGGTTTTCCCAGAGCCCTATAAATAGGCTCCCTTATTTTCACATTTTACTTTTTACTTTTTCACCTGCACCGCTACATAGTTTTCTTTGTCTTGTCTCGGAGCATTCTTCTCTTGGCTTTTCATTGCACTCCTAACTCCGAACTAGGTATCTATCACATCCTTCTTTCTTTCTTTTTTCTCGCTATGGATAAATATGATATGGGTGGTACTTTTTCTGCTCTTACGCAAGAAAGTTTAGGAGCTTTAGTTAAGAAATATTGCATTCCCTTAGATCTTCGTCGTCGTTTGCCTGATCCCAACCTTTCTATGAACCATCTTCCAACCGATTCCTTAGGTATTTATACCTAATTTTTTTGCTTATCTAGAGTTCGTATCCCTTTTTCCACTTTTCTCCACTCTGTGCTAAAATATTTTAAGGTTCATATTTCTCAGCTAGTCCCTCTAGGCTTGAATAAAATTGTGACATTCGAAATCATTTGCCATGATCTGGGTATTAATCCTACTATTAATTTGTTCTGTTTCTTTCAAATTTTGTGCAAGCAAGGGGATTGGTTTTCCTTTGCCAATCGTAGGTGTCCAGAGTCCATTTGTATGGACGACGGTCACTCTAGCATGAAGTTGTGGAAAAATAAGTTATTTTTGATAAACCGTAGGGCTATTTCGGACTATCTGACTTTGGATGAGTACTAAATCCTGCGTGTCAGACGACTTTCTGACTGATGGTTATGATCAAAATGACGTGGTATAGTAGTGTGATCATCTTGCTAAGCTTCGTGATGTTGACGAAGTTGTGCTTGTTCGATCCTGTCTCAGCTCTGTTTGGCTCAATCAGAAGTGTGATATGGTGTTTAGGAGGAAAGATAACAATTATGGTAGGCCGGTGAGCTATCTGTATTTTTCATATATATTATATTATTTGTTTATCGGGTTTTGACTCTTGTTTCTCTAAATGCAGTAATGAGTATTTACGACTTTATGACCCTCCCATCTTGGGCGATGCTAAGGTTGTTGAAGAACCACATGGATTTGTTGATTCCATCCTGCAACGTGTTGAGAACCATACTACTGCTCCTGCTACTGAGGGCGCCCTTATTCCTAAGCCAACTCCAAAGGATATTATTGCTAGTCAATCTGACGTTAAGCTTGCCAAAAATCTAATGCTCCGGTGAAGTAAAAGGCCCCCAACTTCTTTGGTAGGTCCCTTCGAAGTAATTTATCTGAAGAGAAAAAGAAAATTGAAGAGCAAAGCTTCCGAGGTTGGGTCTAGTACCCCAGCAGCGGAGCATGGTGATGATGCAAAGGATGTTGACCAGGGTAATGATCTATCTGAGACTGACTATTGTGTTTATCTTGAAGGCAACTTGGAGAGAGATAAAGGTAATTCGTCTAGAGCTGCTTATTTTCCAAACTTACGATATAGTAAAAGGCTCGGTTCACCTCCTCCTCGTTTGTCTAACACTGCTCCCTCTGATCCATACTATGCCGGTACTTCCAATGTTTCTAATGCTTCTTCCTTCGATCACGTTGATACCCGGAGAGGTATGCTGCATTGTCGGAAAATTTATGTACCTTGCTTCCTTTTTGTCTTCGTAATTACTAATATGTTGCTTCCTATTTCCTTTGTTTTAGGTACTGTCCCTGTTGGTGTTGCTGGAAAAGCTCAGGCGGAGGTCATGGACTTGTTGGCTCAAAGTGCCCTTGCTCGTGATCATGAGTATGATAACATTCCTGATAATGACTTTTCCTCTACCATTCTTAGTGAAGAAATTGAGATAACCCTCTTTCCACTTGCTCATGGACCTTATTATATGCCCTACCCCTTTGCCGAAGGTGAGGGTAGCAGTCCTCCTAAGTACACCAGGGAAGAGTGGGATGAACCTCATGCTCCAGAAGCTAACATCTTGGCTAAGGAAATCTTTAAGGATCCTAGTATTTGCATGTTAGCTTTTGATCGTACTGTTACTCTTGCGGAGTTGGAGAGGACTGAATCTATGTCCCTACTTCATTTATCCAACCGAATGGATGTTCTCACTGCTCTCCTCGTTTCTCATGGCACAGAAATGAATTCCAGATATACCTCCCTTGTGACTTCAAATGCTCGTCTTCAAGACAAGGTTAAGGTTAAAATGGATCAGCTTGTCGAGCTTTGCTCCGAGTTAATGACTTGAAAGAGAAGCATGAGAAGGTTCAACAAGATTGCCATGCTCGTGATCAGGAGAATAAGTACTTGCTTGATTTAAATGATGCCTCGTCTAATGATGTTAAAAAATTGATGGATCAGCTTTCCGAAGGTGAGGCTGTTGTTACTAGGTCGGTAGATGAGCTGGCTCACACTAACTCAAAGTTGTCCGAGCAAGCACTTATCATGAGGGATCTGGAGAATAAGCTGGTGATGACATCAAAAAACGTCTATTTTATAACATCATTTATCCCAGCTAAATTGCTTGTTCTATATTATTTATGCATGAATTAGTACTTAATTGTTTATATTAGTTATTTGCAATAAATATCGAACAATTGGTGAAGTTTAACTAAAAGGTGCGCATTTTAGAGCTTAAATGAAGAAATCAAGAATCTGTTGTTCTAACAACCAATACACCGTATCCATCATGGAAGATATGGCGTATCTGCACCTGAACTTCACAAGAAACCACAAAGTCATAAAGACCAATACGCCGTATACAGAAGAGCCCATACGCCGTATCGAATGTCAAGTATTAGAATATTCTTGAATATTATAATCGTGGTCCCTACTCCAAGAAAACTCTAATATGCCGTATTGAATCGACCAAATTCCATAGGCTATAAATACCGAACCCTAAATACGAATTTAGTGTGCAATTTATATACCAAAGACTGAGAGAAAGGCAGTAACCACCAGATTCGATTTTTAGAAGAGAAGAGGAGCAACAAAGCACTTGCAACGCCCTTCAATCCATAGGAAACCCTTGTAAACTCTTATAATCTTAGTATACGTTCGATTGTTGGTATCATTCATTAACTTGGTTAGGTTACCTTAATCGTTCGTTTATCAAACATGTATTCTTTACAATGGCTATTGGCTAATACCTATGATAATTTAATGTTTGGTTTATGTTTATTCTGATTGCATCTTGTAAATTGCGTGTTGTCTTATGTTTATCAATCTATACTCGCTTATGTGCTTAAGTATGCGACCTATTATTCAATTAGGTCTAGAAAGCGGACCAAGTGGACTAGATACTCGGATAGTTCTCCATATTACGATTTATATATCTAGAGCAATAGGATCACAAGTAACATGTTGTCTTTACTCCTGGTTTAATGAGCAAGTCGGACTAGCAGGTGACCTAGGATCAACAAGTGACATTTAGATTCCTTGAGTAAAGATTTGGACAAGTGGACTACTAGTATATAAAAAGTCGTTAAAGTAGTTAAGTTGTAAAGTTCTCGTTGAGATAGGATCAATAAGATCACCATTATAGTCTCTAGTTAGATTTATAAACAACCCGCGAAGAGGTTTATGCGGATTTGGTTAATTGTGACAGAATTTTCAAGTCTAGGTCTTAGGAAGAAGTACCGCCTAGGAATGATATATCAACAATGAGACAGAAAAATCATTGAACTTATAAACTAAAACCAGTATTATATTTGATTAAACACAGTTAATACGTTTTCCTTACATAAGGCTTGATCGTTCTCTATCTTCTAGCTATTTAAATTTGGTGTGTATTCGACCTTAT
Source organism: Tanacetum coccineum (assembly GCA_026074375.1). Classification (NCBI taxonomy): domain Eukaryota; kingdom Viridiplantae; phylum Streptophyta; class Magnoliopsida; order Asterales; family Asteraceae; genus Tanacetum; species Tanacetum coccineum. Next base: position 31,659 of record BQNB010027134.1, on the reverse strand, counting down.
CTAAGTTAGGTAACCTCTAAACTCGTGCTAGTCTTCAGGCTAAACCCCCCGCCCCCTTTACCATTAGTTTAGGTTTAACTTAGGTATAACTTAGGTATAACTTATACTAACTTAGATAACTAAAATACTGATTAATTAAGTATTAACGTTCTCGCTCTTAGTGATCGACACCCTACTTACCAACGAATCTACATCTGGTCGGGTACACTGCCTGTTAGTGTTGTTCTTAGGTTTAGTCGGCAAAATTTAAATAATAAAACTTGATAACAAATAATACCTACGCACAACGCCACATTAGCTAGCTCTTTAAAAGTCTGAATCTCAAAGGTACAGGGACATGGCCGCTACTGAGCAGCTTTTTGATGTTCTCCAGAGTGAGGTTACTCACTTTCTGAGCTCTAATTTTGACGGCCTTGTCCGTAAGTTGTTGTCTAGTGATGAGTTTAATGCTACCCTTGCTCGCATTTTGTCTCTTGGTATCACTTTCGGTGTTTAAAGGGGGTTGTGCATGGGTCACACTAATGTTGAGTTTCAAAAAGGTTTCAAAATTCGTCCTTGGGGCCCAGGCCGAGTTTGATAAAGCCATTGCTAATATTCCTTTTACCCACTTTCCTTTCCTTGCCAAGATATCTGAGGCAACCGAGAGTACTCTTTCGGAGGTGGCAAGCATTCAGCCAGACAAGATTGCTCGTCCAGCTGTATCTGCTTCTGTTCCTGCCACATCTTCTCCTACATGCAAGACGTTTGGCTGGACTTCTACTCCGAAGGCATCTGAACCAACAGGGCTTGCTCATGATGCCTCTCCTTCCTAGGCTTGATTTATGTAATGAACTTTTTAGTGTTTGTACTTTGTAACTATTTAGACAATTATCTATTTGTATGGTGTTGTAAGGATGCGAATCCTTTTTGTATTTTTATGTGGTGCTTAGCTTGCACTATTCTAGATGCCCTAGTGCTCTGGATTACTCAATGGATATACGTGTGACACGATACAAAAACACATTTTCGGGGGGTCTTGGATGATCAAAGAACATAAGATAAACCATGGTGTTCTAGTGAGAGAAAGTAGAGAGAGGGTGAGATGAATACTATGTGTTTATTAGAAAGAGAAAGGAAAAACAATAATGAACATCCACACCCCCCATAGAGAGTCATCGAGGTATTTATAGCCTAATACAAAGCTAACTATCCCACTTATATATTATTAGTCCCTGCGTTTAGTAGTTGGTCTATAGCTAGTCCAATTCACATGTAAGACGCTAGCTTTACAAAATAGTAAGGCTAACAATCTCCCTCTAAGATGGTATCACACGTGAATTGGTTACAATGTTTCCTACAAGCAAAAATAAAGCAAAATAATAAGAATGAAATCCAGTATTCCTTAAAATAGTCTTCGGCGACCTTAATCTTCTTGAATACTCCAGCTTTATTTCTTTAACTTGTTGAATCTAGTTGAGTTTTAACTCCCTCCCAACTAATAGGCTCTTTTTCTTCAGCTCCCTCCCAAACTGACATCCCTGAGACTGATAAGAATCAATGCACTAGTCTTTTAAAAGACCTCCTTTCTCATTTAGGATACACTATGGGAGGGATGATATCATCAACATTGTCTCACTTAGAAAGCGTTCCTGTCTTGTTGAATTCAGCCCAAAAACCCGAAGTACACACTTGATCCCTTTTTCGAAGTCGAAACCGTAGCACCAAAATCAATTAAGACCCGAAAATGCACCTTTCTCCCTCCAGGAAAGTGCAGATATGAATTGCTACACCAAAGTTAATTAAGTCCTGAGTGTACGCAATTTATCCCTCTATGTAGTCAAAATGGTAACATCAAAACGGTAACATAAAAAATCAACTAAGTATCGGATGTACACATTTCTTCCTCCAGGATAATGACTAATTGAGGAATTATCCTACACATGTGTACATCGTATATCAACTAGAACTGCTTACTTAGCTTCATATACCCATGATTGCATAAGCAATACTCTGTGAGAAGATGTCCGAACGTACTCTCTTTACAAATCTCTCTTGATCAACCCGATCTAAATCCCCTTATCTATTCGGTGGGCTAATACTGATGACCACTGATGGAGATAACCCGATATAACGAACCAGAGAATGAAGCAAAATCCCATACTTGTGACTTAATCTTGTACTATCCGTGTGACGAAGAACGGTGCAGAGGCAAATCTCTAAGTACCATATACACTTAAAAGTATATAAAAAAATACAACACCTCTTGAAACCTCCTCAATTGCGTGAGACACTGAGTACTACAATGTAACTCCTTAAAGTGATAGCTACTTTGTGGGTATAGAGAGAAAGAATCACAAAAGCAACTAGATATCCAAGTCTTCATCACAAATACAAGTCATCTTCGCTGTGGAGAAAGAAAGAACCGAAGAAGAAATAAGTACACTCCCCGTGAAATCTTACTTTAATCCTGAATAAGTAACATCGTACAAAACCCCGTAGTCATTTAAATTCAATACTAGCCTTTAAGAGTGAATGTGAATTTTGATAAGGATTGTTTTAGCATTAAGTGTTGTGTTTGCTTTGGTGTTGTGGAAGGTGTTTAAGTTTGGTTCTAGACGAAAACAGGTAAAAGTGGCCTTAAACTGATTTTTGGTAAAAATCATCAAAATTGGTGTACCAGAAAATGAAATTTGGTTGAAATCACCGAAAATGGTATGTTTCGCCTAATAGAAGTGGTATAAATCGCATGTATGTTTCGCCTGATACATGTATGTTTCGCCAAAAACATGTATGTTTCGCCTGAACCATGTATCTTTCGCCTGAACCATGTATGTTTCGCCTGATACATGTATGTTTTGCCTGAAACATGTATGTTTCGCCTGAAACATATATGTTTCACCTGAAACATGTATGTTTCGCCTGAAAGTGGTATAAATCGCCTGGCTATGGGTTTCTTGTTTCGCCTGCCACATGTATAAATCGCATGTGCTTGATTTTGTCTTTTTGCCAAAAAACAAAAAATCGTCCATTCATTTTGATATTCTTCACATAAGCACTTGAGACACCCAATTAGGATGGAACCGGGCGAGAAAAAACCCATAACCCATGGGTACCCGCACGTAAATAGGCGGGTAATCTTGTTATTTTTCACCCGCGGGCGGGTTGTGGGTGAAAATTTATACCCATCGGTAGGTGGCGGGTGGGTGACGGGTAATGCATACCCATCATGGGTGTACCCATTTAAGAAACCCACGAGTGTACCCGCCTAAATACCCACGGGTGTACCCCTAAACCCATTTGTGTTAAAATAAAATTTATTATACTACTTAAATATTTGTGAGGTTGTTGGTATATATTTAATAACTATCAAAGTCTCTAGACTACAGAGTAAACTAATAGTTTCTTTGAGTTACAAGACTAAAAGATGAATATGAAAGATCAAACTTTCAAAGATATATACATGATATATCTCAGTACATGTATGTGATTTGGTGTAATGATGATTAATTTTTCTAGTTTCATACATGTCATTAAGTATTTTGTGAACTTGGTATTTAGAAGATTGATACGATGTCTTATTACCTAGTTTCATAGTTAGTTTACATATCATGGGTTTATGAATTTGTTTTATTTCACAAACTCACAGGTTTACCCACGGGCGATGGGTACCCACAGGCATGGGTATGGGTAAAAAGTTATACCCATTGGTGGGTGACGGGTGGGTGGAGGGTGAGAAAAAAATCACGGGTTCGGGTGACGAGTTTGATAAACCCATACCCATTACCCACGGGTGCCATCCCTACACCGAATAAGCAACACACAAACACCAAACACCTTAAGGCTCGTGATACCACTTGTAGGACTAATGAACACCTTTTCAGGGGGCCATGATTGATCAAAATAAACAAGGGAAACCATGGTTGTTTCTAGTGAGAGAAAGTAGAGAGAGGGTGAGATGAATACTATGTGTTTATTAGAAAGAGAAAGGAAAAACAATAATGAACATCCACATCCCCCATGGATAGTCATGGGGGTATTTATAGTCTAATACAAAGCTAACTATTCCCAACTTATACTTTATTAGGTCCCTACGATATAGCTGTAGTCTATAGCTAGTCCAATTAACGGTGTAAGGACGTCTGCCTTTAAACAAAATAGTAAGGCTAACAACGTGTCTTACTACTTGTTGTCATATTTCACTTTTACATTCCTTCTATGTTGCAATCTAGTTATATTTTGATGTGCCCCCCTGATTGCTATGTTTATGTTTGTCTTGTGTATTTGTTTGTTTCTTAAGCCGCGACAAGGGTGTGTAGACCGACGCAGAGTATTCACCAACTCTTTGCGTATTAAGCATACATACTTTTGACAATTCTTATTTAAATGTCTAAACAATGCTCTTCATTAATAATCTGGAATCCACCAAAAAATTACAAGAACCGCAAAAAGGATAGGCTCAGAGGGGTGTATTAGGGGTATCTTGCACTAAAAATGAGTGCATAGCAAGGGTGTGGGGGTAGTTATATGACTAGTGAGATCATCATAACCATAACAAACGAAGGCTAAAAACAAGGGTTATCCTAATGCCTCTTATCACTTAGCAAATCCTAATCGCACGAATGCCATCTCACTAGCAGTCTCGGGATGAATCGCTAAAGCAAGTTCTAGAATCTATAATACTACCGGTACACTCTTATAAGCATTAAAAATGAATGTTTTTATTTCTAAAGATCTAGGGGCGAACCTCACATTTTGGGGATGGAATTTTTTAGTGGTAAGGTTTTGTGCTAGTCATATAACTCTTCAGTGAGACGCTTCTAATACTACAGTTTCACCAGTATATGCTATAATTTTTTTTTAATTTGGGCTAAAATTACCATCCTAAACTATGTTTCGGTATATACACATCTTTTTAAGAACAAAGCAAATGTAAATGAAAGAACAATTTCTAAGGCTTTAATTACCCCCTACACTTATTTTGAACATTGTCCCCAATGTTCTATGAGTACCCGAAAAACGAATAAAGGGAAGATAAATAAAAAGCGAGAGAAACTAATACTCCCCTGGTTTGCTCAACATCGGAGAAGAAACGAGATAAACTGGCTAAATCGTCATCCAAGAATTGTCCAAGTGAAAATCCAATGAACTTCCGGACTCTCCTCATCTAATATAACCTGTGAATCAAAGACAAAAACAACTATACCTAGAGTAAAATCGGTGAGAATTAATATGCTACCCTATTAATCATAAATTAAAATCCTAAAAAAGCAATAAAGATAGAATGTTAGTACTAATATAATCGTGGCTTTCTGCAAAAATTTGGAAGATTAAAAATTCTAGAAATTAAACAAAAATATCTTTTCAAAAAATTCAAAAAACGCGGATTTCTCCATTGCTACAGTGCTAACGCCGTCAAGAATTAATCCTGACGCCGTCTCCAGGCACTGAGAAATTTTGCGTTTTTGTTTTCTAGAAAAATTTCTGCAAACATGACCTATTAATGATTTCCTGGAAAAAATTTACTGCAGAAGTCACAAAAACGGCTAGTACAAACATATGACTCAAAACAAACAAATAAAACATAAAAGTATGAATTAACTTAAATTATCTATTTTATATGTTTGAAATGGTTCTTAAAAACCGGATATTTTCCCCTACACTTATTCTATGTAAAATACTTTTGATTGCAATTAAGACGAGGTTAAAGACAAAACAAAGCATGATCACATATAATTCAAACATATAAGACAAATAATGAAAATTAAAAACACACGACACTCCTAAAATGCATAAAATAAAAGATTGGGTTGCCTCCCAATAAGCGCTTTTCTTTATTAACGAGTCTTCTAGCTAGACTCGGAGTCACACTCCTAGGAATCATGGAAATGTTCCAAGTCGATGATATCGCTTGGCTTTTCTTTTTCGTATAGTTTCCTAGTTGTGGGAATTGATTGAAAAGTTCTATCAAAATTTTCTCCATCAGGGTTAATTATTTCGATCCTAATGTGCCACACACCATCTCCTTCCTTTGGTGGCATATTCCAATCTATTTTCTTATCAATCAAATCCTCCAATTCCCACATATTCCCCTTAAGATTTATAGGTATAACTCCTAGCAATTCCACCATATTCCTAAAAACACTGTTACATCTTTTAAACGGATGGTTCGGGTCCCTAGTATTTCACAATTCCCCTAGTAAATGGTTATTATGAAGTCTTTCTCCAAATAGTATGGGGGTCGGAGGACCTATGTCGTTCGTACTAGGTTCTGATTCGTAAAAGAGTTTCGATTTGCTAAGTAGTCACAATATGGGTGTATCCACATGACCTAGGCCGATTTCCTTAACTCTAAATATCGATCTAGTAACTCCTTCTCCTACCGTTATCTTAGCTTTGTTTAGAAATCTATTACGACACTAGTGTTTGCTAAAAATCCTCTTCCTACAATAGGGGGCACGTAGGGTCCTTTTCTATATATATGACGTAAAAGTCCTCATAAAAGTTTTATTTTTCCTACATATTTCCTCTACATTTTTCTCAATTCCTACGGGATTACGACATTAGTTCCATCACTAACCTCAAAGACCATTCTCGGTCTCTTCTATTATTCTAATATTAGCGTTTTGAAGAGAATATAATTGGGGATTTAGTTATCACTAGTCCTATTTCGGCTAATGTATCAAAGGCTTGGAGTCCCATAGTCTACAAGGTAAGGTGAATAATCCAGGATCCTTCATTTTCTTTGGCATTACGCCTTGAATGAATGTAGACTCGTTTTTGCCTAACTCAAGACTCTCTACATATTTATCCAAAATGGCGTTGTACATGGGAGCATGAGCTAGAACTTTAAGAACCGGTAACTTAAGATGCAAATCTTAATATTTCTTTCTTCTAAAGCTCTTTTGGGTTCGTTTGATTTTGGTGTTTTAATTTTCTTGACCGTAAAGTTTTAACTTGTAGTTGGTCTTTTGAAAATCATTTGTTGATTTGAAACACGTTTTAATAGCATTGACCGAATTGAAGGGATGAGAGGAACTTTAGGGATCTTCCATTGGGTAAGAACAACCAGACGAAACCAAAGAGGTGGGGTTAACATTCATTTTTGGGTTCTTAACCGTGTCACTTGGAAGTGCTCTCGTCATTCGGTCATTGATGGCCTTCAAGAAAGTGTCAATTTTATTGGTCATCTCGCTTTGTTGTGGTTTGAAATCGGCTTCAAACTTAGATAACCTAGCGTCTTGAGATGCCATAAAGTTAGACACCAATCCCTTGATGTTCGATTAATTGTTAAAATTTTAGGGATTGTTGTTGAAGGTGCAGTTCGGGAATGAACCATTTGATTGAAAATGATTAGGTCGGTATGAAAATTTGTTTTGAGAATTGTGAGGTTGCCTTCACCTAAGGTTTGGGTGAATTTTCCATGATGGATTATAGGTGTCACCAAGGTTATTTTGCTCGGGTTGAAAGTGAACCACTTACCTTCTGCTTCGTCGGTACGCGAGGATGCATAATCAACAAAAGCTTGCTCGGGATTTTCCATGCAGTATTAAGTGTCGTGGGGACCACTACCAATCTCACATGAAGAAGCGATTTTGTTCACTTGAACGGATGGTTTAGGAGCAAGATGAGCTTCCATCAAGCGTTGGACTTGATTTTCTAGCTCAATGAGACGACGGTCGGATGTACTCGGGACATTTGAGGCAAAGAGATTGCCTTGACCGGTTTAGAGAGGTCTCTTGGGTCACCCCAACTTTCGTGGTCATAGAGAGCGAGATTCTCTATAATTTCTCAAGATTCTTTGGCGTTCTTGTCACGAAGCTTGCCACCGACGGCGTGGTCAATTTCGCGCTTAAGAGGAAAAGAGACACGATCATAGAAAATTTAGATTTGAAGCCAAAGATCGATGCCATGTTGAGAGAATTTTTGGAGTAAGTCCTTGAAACGAGTCCATGCTTCAAAAAGAGATTCACCATGATGTTGTTGGAACATCATGATGTCATTTTTGAGTTTGGTAGTTCTTCCCAGTAGGAAAAACTTAGCAAGGAAACGCGTAGTGAGATCCTCCCAAGTGGAGATGGATCACGCAGGTTGACGTTCAAGCCAATTGCTAGCTTGATCGCGAAGGGAAAATTAAAATAAACGTAGTCGCGTCCTTTTCTTATTTTAACATTAAGGTCAAATGAGTCTACAAGTTTTAGAAAATCCTTAAGATGTTGATTTGGATCTTCGGACCGGAGTTCGTGGAATGCACATCCGTTTTGCACCAATTGGATGGTGTCGGATCGCAGAGGCACCACATTGTTCCCTTCAGAGAGCTCAATGGTGTTTCGATAACCCTCGTGGCTTGGTCGGGAATAATCTCCTAAAGTAAGAGGTGGATTTTCGTCTCCCATGATGGTTAACAAAAAGGAAGGTTTACAAAACAAAGGGAACAAAGAAAAGATAGATTACGAGAAAGCTAACCTAAAAAGGAAAAATAAAATCTCACTTGATAGGAATCTAGTGAGTAGACCTAAGCTAGATAGAATCCGAAACCTAGACTATTACCCGGTAGCAGCGCCAAAAACTTGATGCGGTGGGTTGCACCACAAAAGTTTTACAACCCTCCTAGGCAGAGTACCTAATAGTTGTAGTGTAGTATAGGCAAGACTCGGGGGGTTATTATCGTTCTCTATGGGAATAGTTTGGGTATGTTTGAATTGTATGTTTACTAAGGTCTAAAGGTCGAGGGGAGATTATTTTTGTATTTTTATATATTTTAGAAAGCAAGTAAAATCTCATTTTGAAGAGGGGGTTGATTAAACTACTCCTAATTATGCAGAAAAGTAAATTTGATGGAAAAGCTCGTATGGTTAAACAAACATGTTTACCTAATCATGCACTACTCCTTAGTTGTTTTCTCTGATTTCATTTCCCGTCACCATTGTTAATGTAATGTTTCCTTTATTCAGCAGTGGGTTGGTCAAGTCTGCTATCTACGTGACAACCTAGACGGTGGTTACATGCAGACACTGCTCACGTCCAATAGTAAATTCATGCGCAATAAATACTTAATTCGGAATCCACCTAAAGGTGATCTAGATATGAAGATATAATCACATGTATCCTCTAACCTAACTGCGTTTCCTTAGACGTCTATGCTATGATATGAAGATCAAATAGCTAGTTTTCTAAAGCCTAACGCGTACACCATTAACAAGAAGCATTAACAAAAGAGAATTTACAACTAAGTTTCATGTAATCATAAGTAAACACAATTAAATGTAGCCAAACATGTTAATTGAAAGAGAAGAACAATTAATCACACAACACATAGACATATTGAATGATTAAAAGGGTTTAAAAACTTCACTTCATTTAAACATGGAGTTATAATGAGTATCAAAGGGTTAAAAACCCTTAAAAATCAACCAAAATGGCTGCTACAAAGTTATCCCACGAATACTCTACGTTTATCCACTACAAAATATGAAATATAGGGTTTGTATATATAGGAAATTAGGTCTGACGGCGTCGCTAGGGTTTCCTGACGCTGTCAGCCCGCCGAATCTTCTAAAGGCTTCTTATTGTCGGTTATCGTGACGGTGTCACAAGTTGTGGTGACGTCGTCGCCCTTCAATTCTGACGGCGTCGTAGCAAATCCTGACGCCGTCTCCATGCTCTGAGAAACTAAGTGTTGTGTTTTTGTCTAGTTTCTTCCCAAATTGAGCCCAAGTCACGTGCTTTTCTTCCAAATGCTTCCCAAATGCTAAAACATCAAAAGGAAACGATTAAGTACAATAATTGAGCATATTTGCATGATTTTAGAGGTTAAATGACCTCGAAAAGGTGTATAAAATGACACCTTATCAATAACTATAAGGTGAAATAGTACCTTTTGACCGAAGTGCATTATCCCTAGTTTGTTATTACCCACAAACCACCATGTGCACATTGGTAGACCAAGGAAGAAAAGGAGAGTGAATCCAAATGAGAGGGCCAAGAAAGTAATGAAGTTGATGGTTAAGAATGGGAAGTTGTCAAGGAAGGGTAAGACTGTCACTTGTGGTAAATGCGATTCAAAAGGACATAATCAGAAAGCTTGAACTGGTCTAAGAAATAAGCAGGAAACTGGAAAAGGGAAGACGACAACAAGATTCAGATATGGAACCAAGTGAAATTGATACATGACCACGTCAGGCAGTAGTTTCTCAACCAACACATAACGAAAGAAACCAAAGGAGGAAAAATGAAAGAAGACCTTAGAAGGGAAAATTTCCAAAATAGACCGGTCGCCTAAAGTGTGTACCTTTTCTAGACCTCAAAAAAGAAACTTCCTAAAATAGACCAGTCGCCTAAAAAACTTTTCACTTTTTGTGTAAGTTACTTTTCAAATATGTTTTTAGGAGACTTACTTAATGTACTTTTAGGAGACTTTTTTGTCATTTTCTGAAAAATTAGTCAAACATAATAATACTTTTTAATCCAAAAATTAGACGACTGATGGCATATGTAATTTAGACGACTTTTTAAAGTTAAATTTTTATTTTTTATTTTTTTAAACATCGGTAGTTGTGAAATATACATTTTACTTTTTACTTTAAAACAACCAAGGTCTCAGCTAAGCATCATCGACTACAACAACCAACTGCCAGTCAACCTCAACACTAAAACAAAGTTACAACTTCAACCAAAAATAACAATATCGCAATCCCATCTCCTCAGATACAACAAAGCACAACAAAAAACCCATCCTCCTCAAGATTGTAAACGAAAAAAATAACAAGCTTCAAGAAAAATCTTAGGTTTTTCAAGTGTTATTTACAGGATCTTTGAAGATCTAAACACAAACCTTTCATCGATCTAGTCAAAAGAAGCAAAGATTTGAACAACATAATACTTACCAGTAACCTTGTTTTTGTCAAGATCTTGAAGCTGAAACTCTATGGGTATTGAGTTTCTACAACTCTGTAGATATTGACAGTAAGTCTTGAAGCAAGGTACAACTTGAACAATTTATTAGAGAAAATAACATTTCTATTTAATTTATATGATCCGAGAATAAATACAAAACTAAAAATGGCTTTCATTAAACTTTATCCAATAAAGTGGAGAAGAAATTGGGTTTGAGGAGACATGTGACAAATGAGGTTTGGGGAAATAAATTGGAGAAGAAAAGAAGAGTGATCACAAATAGGTTAGGTGAGAAACGGGGTTAGGGACCCATAGTGTAACGAGGTGTTTGGATAAACATTTTAACATGTATCGTCAGTCGCCTAATTTTTAATTAAAAATATTAGTATGTTTGACTAATTTTTTCAAAAAATGACAAAAAAGTCTCTTAAAAGTACATTAAGTAGGTCTTTTAAAAACATGTCTGAAAAGTAACTTACACAAAAAGTAAAAAGTTTTTTAGACGACTTAAGAGACCAGACGACTGGTCTATTTTGGAAAGTTTCTTTTTTTAAGTCTAAAAATCGTAAACACTTTAAACGACCTGTCTATTTTAGGAATTTTCCCACCTCAAAAAGCACTAGAGGACTAAAGGTTTTTATGTATGTGTGAAAGAAAAAAAAAAGAAAAAGTATAAGGTGAAAGTGGATAAACGTATATAGTACAAGGGTTATAGCCGTAACATTCAAGCATATATATATATATATATATTCGGTATTAGTGTGCTAATCAAGTTGCTTTTACTCGCTATTTTAGGTTTCCTCTTCTTAAACACCAACCACTACAAATCTACAATCACCGGAAGAAAAAAAGAAGTTGTTAAAGATGGTGGCAACAGATTTGAAATCGGAAGCGAAGAAATTGATGGACAAACGAAGTGATTTGGAGACAGAGATGAATGTTATCATCGAACGTCTTTGTCAGCCTGGTGGTCCTGGTCTTTCCGGCAACCTCGTCGACTCTGAGGTACTTTTTTTTTAATTGCTAACTTAAATTTATTGTATTTAATTCTTGATTTGATAATTCGCCTTGAAGGGGTGTTTCTATTAGCTTATTTTTGGGCTTATGGGATTAATTGATTTACTTAAACCTCACTTTTTTGGCTTATGCGCTTATTTACGTCCAGTAAGCTTATTAGGGGCCTATGGGGTGTCTGGGTTAGCTTAATTTGTGGGCTTATGGCTTATTGAAATCTAGAAAAGCCAATAACCACACTATCATGAGCTCATGAGCTGGTGAACTTTAGCTTATGGACTTAAATAAGTCATAAGCTTAACTACATAAGCTCATCAACCAATAAAACTGAGCTGATAAGCTTTTCCATATTTCAATAAGTGCATAAAATAAGCTAACCCAAACAAAACACCCTAAGGTGAAAAAAAATTAGTTTATGAGCTTTTCCAAATCCAAATAATCCCATAAGCCCCAAAATTAAGCGAATACAAACACCACTTCAATTTACATAGCAAGTCTTAAGTCTGGCTGCTGTTATTATTTTTAATCTAGATAGAGAAAGTAGAGAGCATCTTTGGGATTGCGTTTTGTAGTATGATACATCTGATTATTGTGCTTGGAGAACAAAGATAGTCACCAAACAATGTTTGGCAACAAAAAAAGTGATTATAGTTTTGAAAACGCATAATCAGTTTTGCAATGCAATAGCAAGCACCCCCTATTTGGAGGAGTTATGGTTACAAACTTACGATAGAGAACTCTAAACTTATTGGTACTAGTACGCAGATACAGGATCTGTGTAACTAATCTTATGCTCACAACTAACAAACTCTAACTAGCTAATCTATAACAGCCTAACAGCCACTATTTTCGTGTAACATGTGATCATTGGTAGTTGGAATTAATCTGTTCTTTTTTGGTATAGAGCGAGTACCAGCTATGCAAGTTTGCGAATAAGTTACTGATATAATGAAATAATGAGAAAATTGTAAACAACGGGTTATACTTTACTGAAAAACCTTTGCTAATATGTGATGTTATCGATTTAATGATCTTATAACCGCTCTAAAGTTAATAAGTTTGTAATTTGAAGTTTTGAGCATATGTTGGCTTTTAGATTTGGAATAGAGAAATTATCCAGTTTTTATCTTTACGCGTGTTTACATTCGTCTTCTTGTCCTACTTAGTACTATTGCAATCCAAAAGTCTCGAACCTTGCTTATATGACCAGTTTTACTGCTATCACAATGCCATTTATGCTAAGTATGCGTAGTGAATTGTGATCCCATTAAATTGCTTTATGCCGTTATCGCTATTACCTTTTTTTAGACGGAAGAAAGGGTATGTCTTCTTGGGTTGGATACAACCACTAGCTGTATATTAAAGTCCCCTTGTGCATGTGAGGGTGGTGGAGCAGGAGATTACAATCCTTCTATATCTCTTAAAGAAGAGCTATGATGATCGATTATCTGTTGGTGGAGCGACAGTCACCTGTTTTATCCAACGTTTCTATTAAGAAGGGTGAAACTTATCAAACTACTCCTAGTTTGTTTTTGAGAGGTTGGGTTGGCATTGTGAGATTTGGATCTATTAAAAACATAAGGGGTATTAAGCTAACATTTCAAACCAAGAAAACAAAATGTCATATTACTCGACATGATTTGGAAAAATAGGTTTTAGACTTTGTGTTTCACGTGAGAAAACTTGAGGATTATACTGATTTCTCCCCATGGTCTAAAAGTTAAAGTTAACCCCTGATATAATCATTTAGCTTTCTTATGATCCCTTGCGTATTCACTCGAGTACCTTTTGTTTACACTGTATCCCTCGTGTGTAAATAGCTAATTATGGTGTGATTTTCACCTTCTTTTTGTGTAAGTCACCAATGTGAACAAGAAGAAAAGACGCTCTTGCTAGCTTTGAAGTTCTAATCAAATAAAGGATTTTGTTTAGGTACTTAGACATGTCTTTGAGTATGCGTCAGTGGCTCCTCCTTTTTCATTGCTGATAGTTCAAATTCCCTTGAAACATTTACTGTATCAGAAATCTTGTATATAGTGTTATAGTAGCAGCGATTAATATTGCTAATATAAATTTAACTTACCATGTTAAACTAGACCTGCTATACTTGTAGCCTTTAAGTATTCATACATTATTACTGAATATTGACTAGGATAGCTCTTCTTCATGCTACTAACCACTTCTATAAAAGTTTCAAGTACGTTTGAGAATTTGGAGTTTGCTTGATGAAGGTTTCTGAAAAGTTTGTTTCTGCAGGGGTTTCCGAGGTCTGACATTGATATACCAGCAGTGCGAGCCGACAGAAATAGACTTGCAGGTTTGTTTACTATTTTCTTCATTATCGTAAGCACTAACCTCAATGCTTTGGTAGTATTTGTGCTTATTGCACCCGGTTATGTAGAACTTTATTCAATGCTTCTTTCATGTATGAACATAACATGTTTTCGGTTTTCCTTCATTTACATAACTACTGGGCATGGTTGACTAATGTCTAAACTTATATGTGTTCTCATGTTTATAGCAGAAAAGTGATAGGTTTATATAGTAAGTTACCCTTTTCCTGATGGGTCATATGACATTTGTTAAAGAATGCAGTCAATACACAATCCTTGTTCATACGTTAAGTGAAATTTTTTGTCGATTAATATCGCCTTATCTAGAGATAAAAACAATAAATGTTTATGTATCTACTATGTCCATGATGAGCACATGGGGTCTTTTGAGTGGTGCAGATTTCTGAAACTTAATCAATTATCTTAATTTAAATTGTACAGGACTGCGGAATGACCACAAGGATATCACAGAGAAAATAAGCAAAAATATTGAACTTCTTCACTCAGCAAGGCTTACACCTAAATCTTCAACTGCCATGGACACAGGTTGGCTTCTATTACATAAATTGATTTATGACTTGTAATAATTGAAACTTTATATTTTTTTCTATGTAAGAAAAAACCTCTTTGCGTATGCTATAAAAAAACTGACAGAATATTTTGCAGGTTCCAACAGTCAAGTTGCAGATGGCATAAGTACATCTAATGGAGGTTATGTCAGTGGCATGGATGTGGATGTGAATGTGAATGTGAGTAGACCCTTTGCTATGGTGGATGAAATAACAGAAGAATCTCCAGCTGCAGAGGATGGTTTACAACTTGGAGACCAGATTGTGAAATTTGGGAATGTTGAGTATGGTGATAATTTGCTACCGAAGCTTGCTTCTGAAGCACAGAAGAATCAAGGGCGTCCTATACCTATGCTAGTTATGAGACAAGGGACTTCAATCAACTTGGCTGTCACACCTAGGACATGGCGTGGTCGTGGCTTGCTTGGGTATGTGTCTTTTATCTCTAGAGTCGTTTATTTTTCCAACAGTTGTATTATTGGTTTTTTACTATTGCAAGAAAACCACTGTTTCTGTGAAAATTTAATAAATTGGTATATGCTTTTGAATGGGTGTTTTTAGACAAAAACTGCTGAGTACAATACGTTTTTCATCTATTCAATCTTGCGAAAATGGTTCATTCGTACACAATTTAGTGTTCATTTTGCATCTTGGTACAACTGACAGCTCAAGTTCAATTTCCCAACAAAGTTGATTACTTTTTATTGTCTTGCTTAGCCAATCTATTCTTGCAACACCTCTTCTATGATTCATCATTCATCTACAGTAATTATAATTTATACGGTACATTAGTTTTACCAAACAGTTCTACCGCTGATTTTTTTGGGTTTTTACAAGAAGTCATGGATGGGTTAGAACGGACTGGGTAACCGGTCAAATGGGTTTGGTTAAGAATGGATTGTTCAGGCTGGGTTGACTTGCTAAATATCATTACAAAAACTAGTCGTTTTGGATAAGGTGATTTAGAAGCTTTTAATTAGTGACAATGGAATGCAACTAATTGTCATATTCTTGATTGCGCAGATGTAATTTCCGGATCTTGTGATGTGTCCTTTGACATTTCATGGAGTGCGGATCCGCATCAGAACCTTAAATTCCTTGGCGTAGCCAGACGAATTATGATAAAATATGGATTTTTTTTATAGTTTGGAAAAACTGTTTGTCAGGACAACAGTGTCTTACAGAGTTTTGCAGACTTGACTGTTTTAATGCGTCCATTGCTTAATATAGCATCTTCCACCACCATCATTCTTTAATGCATACTTGATGCAGGCTTGTATCATGCAAGTTGTCTATGCATTCGTTATTCATTATCTTTTGTTTCTGTAATACAATGGTTTCTCACTTTCTCCAATTGCATAGAGATAAGATATATCGACAGATCCTGGTTGATGGGTGTGCATGTTGCACGTGTGGGTGGGTGAGTGGGAGGTAGTGGTGCCAGTAAGAAGCAAAGCCACACAAAGATTCATCATTTTTTGGGTTACCTGGTTTCCGACTAGACATTGCGAGCTAACTATTATCATCAAAGTGCAGCAAATATTGTATCATGACTAACGCTTTTGTATTTTATTTTTTAGCAACAATTTTTACCAAAAAAGACTTTCTAATGTATGAATGAGCATGCCTTAAGCCCTTTCTAGATCTCCTCTTGTGTCCCCAGTATCATTTATTTATTCTGTTGCGTAGAGTGAGGCTGGAAACCCAACTTCTGCCCATAAAACATTTCTTCAGTCTCTTGCATGAAGGGAAACCAGGAACCCGACTTCTGGAAAATAGTGTGAAAATCATCAGTGGTCAATGACATAACAGTGTCCAAGAGAAGAAGTTTGGAAAGTAAGGATTTTATTAGAATCCGAGAAAAGAGAAGGCTAGACGGCCAGACCGCTTAATGTCAAAAATAGTTTGGAGTTTATCTGAAATTCCGTCAACAAACATAGATGCAGAATAGCGTCTCTGATGCTTAAAGTTTTAAATATCCAACTGCAAGTTGTTACGTTTCTTGATAAACAACTCCTTAAAATCTGTATAGAATACATACAAACCAGCATTCATTGCACATTTGTGTTCATATTTTCAACATGGTTTTTAAATTTATTCTCTTCAGTATCCAAAACATCATGACTTACTTGCTAATGATCATAACTATATCGAATAGACAACTCATTACAATAACCTAACAAAACAACTATAACAGCTCATAACTTGAACAGACATAACGTTATGTTATGCAGCTGTAAATCGAACAAATAGACAGATCCGACCAAAAAGAAATTGGTTCCAGCGTCTCGATTTTTGGAGGAAAAAAAAATTTGAACAATTTCTCGATTTTGGTGTCATCCTTGCCGCAGGCCATGCCAACTTCTCTGTATCTTCCAATTTTATCAGAATGTCCCCAAGGACAACAAAACAACTATAACACTCATAACTTGAACAGACTAACGTGATATATGCGTGTATATCTGAACAAATAGACAGATCCGACCAAAAAGAAATTGGTTCCAGCGTCTCGATTTTTGGAGGAAAAAAAATTTTGAACAATTTCTCGATTTGTGCGTGTCATCCTTGCGCATGGGCCATGCTAATCTTCTCTGTAACTATATCGAATAGACAACTCATTACAATAACCTAACAAAACAACTATAACAGCTCATAACTTGAACAGACATAACGTTATGTTATGCAGCTGTAAATCGAACAAATAGACAGATCCGACCAAAAAGAAATTGGTTCCAGCGTCTCGATTTTTGGAGGAAAAAAAATTTTGAACAATTTCTCGATTTGTGCGTGTCATCCTTGCGCATGGGCCATGCTAATCTTCTCTGTATCGTTCCAATTTTGTGTTCATATTTTCAACATGGTTTTTAAATTTATTCTCTTCAGTATCCAAAACATCATGACTTACTTGCTAATTATGCAGCTGTAAATCGAACAAATAGACAGATCCGACCAAAAAGAAATTGGTTCCAGCGTCTCGATTTTTGGAGGAAAAAAAAATTAGAACAATTTCTCGATTTGTGCGTGTCATCCTTGCGCAGGGGCCATGCTAATCTTCTCTGTATCGTTCCAATTTTATCAGATGTCCCCGAAGGGACAACAAAACAACTATAACAGCTCATAACTTGAACAGACATAACGTTATGTTATGCAGCTGTAAATCGAACAAATAGACAGATCCGACCAAAAAGAAATTGGTTCCAGCGTCTCGATTTTTGGAGGAAAAAAAAATTAGAACAATTTCTCGATTTGTGCGTGTCATCCTTGCGCAGGGGCCATGCTAATCTTCTCTGTATCGTTCCAATTTTATCAGATGTCCCCGAAGGGACAACAAAACAACTATAACAGCTCATAACTTGAACAGACATAACGTTATGCTATGCAGCTGTAAATCGAACAAATAGACAGATCCGACCAAAAAGAAATTGGTTCCAGCGTCTCGATTTTTGGAGGAAAAAAAAATTAGAACAATTTCTCGATTTGTGCGTGTCATAGGGGCCATGCTAATCTTCTTTGTATCGTTCCAATTTCATCAGATGTCCCCGAAAGGACAACATAGAGTGGCTTAGTTGCTGTATATAAAGCAGCCAAAAGTTCATCTTCCAGTCGATGTGGGACAAACTGAGCCTAGCTACAACTTTTTTAAGGCAATAAACTAGTTAAATGTAACAATTTAAGTTCATTTTGTATTAGTTATGTTAAAGACTTTGATAAAATTATGTGTCATAAGTGAACAATTGAGATAATTAAAATCATTGATAAAAAAGATTGGTTACAGCAAAGTGTTGAAACTATTAGACAGCCTGGTGTTGCATATGATAATGAAAGTTAAAAAGTATAAAGGCTTCTTGGTCGTGTTTTCCATTTTGATTGGGATGACATATTGAAGTTCACTTTTCTGGTAACATTTGCGCATGATGGTCGTGTTTTGCTGCGTAGTTATTGTGTGTAAAAGTGTAAAAAGGTACTAGCATATAACAAGCAAAAAGGTTAGCAAAGCAAATCAAAACGTTGCCACACACCTGCATATCTTACGGTCTTACTAATACAGTTGCATCCATTTATCGTTCTCATTTGACTAGCAAACATCTTATATATGACCATATACGTTAGCAAAAGCGTTTATCAAGCCACAAACTGCAATTAACTATCACAACGAATATAGGGATAATGTATTGTGTAAGAATGTCTGATTTGCACTGATTCATGCAGTCTCGTGTAGGATTAATGGATTTGTGCTACAAAAAAATGTGTGAAATTATGACCATGATATGTTTCATTGTCACACCCCAATACCACGACATTCCGGCCCAAAGACCAGTGTTAAGACCACCGACAAATGTCCTTAACCTGCCACAAAACACTCATAAGTAAACTGGTAAGAGAAATCAATACACCTGAACAGTAATTGACACTCCTCGCCCAAGTAACTCAGGTTTCTAATCAAGTCTACACTATATTACAATCATCCAATCTACCATAAAAACTAATGCACAACAATAACCGGCCAATCTAAACCATAGACAAATATCTCGCATGAAGGGGTTAGAAATTACTACATTTGGATTGTTAGCATTGTTTTATTTCGAAACCAACGCTCAATAGGGTTCGAGCTGATTCCCGACTCGTGGGTTGTGAAATGTTCTTAGAAGCTGAGGACACAGCAGTAACAAGAACATCGCTAGGTGGGCCCTGCCCTTTTCTTGGTACGGGCATGTTGTGATCATGCAGTCCTTTATATGTTATGGTTACTTCTGGTGACCCATCGACAGCATTCTCAATGTGTTTCCTGACCGGACAACCAGCAGAAATGCACTTATAGTAGTTCCTGAAATAAACAAGTATAGATTGATGATCCAGAAAACAGATTCGAACAAATAGACTAAACTGTGCATAACATACGAATAATCTTGTTAAAAATGATATTAAGACAAAGCTAATATAAGTAGTGATTATTCTATTGATGATTATTATATATTTTTTTAATCTTATGAGGTGTATATGGGTTTTCTCAATGGGACGGGCATCTTTAGTTTTGAATTAAAGTTACAAACAACTCGAAATTTGCACTCTTTTCAGATTCGGTTGAAATTACTTCTGCTCTTAGTCCGCAGTTCATATCACATGTTTGCATGTATCGTCTCATTTGTCTAAATTTGTACATAAATGACCTATTAGGCAATTGCCATTCAAATTTTAGGAGTTTAAAAGCATCACCTTCCCATTTATAGTCACTATCTTCACCGAAGACAGTCGAGGCCACACAGGATTACCTCCATAGCTGTCATGTTCTGGTTTGTGATACCCATTTTGAGCTTCCGGTAAGATTCATTATGAGAAATGAAGGTCAAGTCCTTTGGATAGACTTTGTGAGCAACAAGTAGGTCATGAGTAACATCTTTGCTTTAACTTTAAGATGATCTTAGATATGTCAATAGGTTTAAATAGTCTAACTTAAAATAG
The DNA here is from genome assembly GCA_026074375.1 of Tanacetum coccineum. Lineage (NCBI taxonomy): Eukaryota > Viridiplantae > Streptophyta > Magnoliopsida > Asterales > Asteraceae > Tanacetum > Tanacetum coccineum. Next base: position 11,411 of record BQNB010027134.1, on the reverse strand, counting down.
GATGAGTCGACTCAGATGGGGCAGCTCAGAACGCAACACCACAACACCACGTGGTAGTACCTAACATGATATTGATACCATTAGCCAAGGATATGTTCCAAGCCTTTTCATTTCAACCAGCTGGATTGCCCTGATAACTAACGTTTCCTATTCGCAATCTGCCACCACCACTGCCTTCGACAGCTCAAATACCGTCGACTGATCAGATAACACAAAATGTTGGTTGGCAGCCAACAAAAACCTTTGAATGACTACTTCTAGGCCGCCACTTATGTGATCCACTTGAGCCTACAAAGATGGTAAACTTCACCTTCGGTAAAAACTAGCTTCCTTGCCGGTAAGAACTGCTAAATCCACGTTTAACAAAACGAGAGATCGTCGTAGTAGATAAATCCAGTCATATATTTCTAAGTTAGGGAAAATAGAAACGATCTTTCCAAGCGATTTTGGTTGAAGACTAAATGACAACATCCCGCCTGTATAAACTTAATTTCTGGAAAATTAAAGGTATGACTTATGTAAACATTCATTAAGGTTTGTGATGGTTTTGTAGTCGACATCAAAGAGTAAATTTCAAAAATTAAGAGATGTTATAATCTACCATTGATTACAGTATGTCAAATTTGTATAGGCAATGATGTTTTTATCATCTAATTTTGAATCAAACTATACCACATTACTTGGAAAAGTCAACTTAGTTTCTCTAACATAGAAAATTATGACACCAATTCATCTACCATCAGGGTTACTCATTGTCAAATGTGGTATTAACAACCCTTAGTGGCCTAATTACTGGTCCCCTGGTTGCTAACTGCTGATAGACGCAAGGCTGTTCAATCTTGTTCCTTCATATTCACCCAATAACACATGGGACCGACTGTTTGACTCCAACAATGATCTTATTACGTTATTGACCAAAACTTGGATTCGATGGACCCGATACACAAAAAATAACACTTCTTGCTTTTCCAATGCTAATTAGGCTATTTTACGGTATGGCTTCTTTCTCAATTCCACCTACTGAATGAAACTCCTTTCCAAAAACCAATTCACCAAGTCTTTTGGTTCATGGTCTTCAAAATATTGAATCGTTTAACGCCGCTCATACCAATATGGCAGAGCATTTCAACAACTTATTAACTAAATATTTTAATTTTGCGAGTTAAAGAACGGCATGGCCTTCTTAGACACGGCCACCTAGACTAGCTCGTCTATAAGGCTAGATGGTTTGCCAAATGAAGGCCTCACCTATTTGCACACCGCTACCTCCTCGATGAGGAATTAGGATCACCTTGATCTAACGGCTACAGTTGTGTATCTAGAGTGTTCTATACAAACATCCAGAAATTTACAAGGCTGCACACTCTTATATAGGTTATGCCTGTTACCGCTTAAACTCTACTAAACCACCATAGCACAAATGCTCCTGCTAGTTGTTTCTATGAGCACATATACATGAACACATCTCCAACTGAACTCTATTAGATTCAATTTCTAGTGTTGACAAATAACAAGTATAAAAGATGCAAAATGTATAAACCAATTTAATGATATGACAGTTGACATTTACTCCCCAAGAATGACAATACCTACTTCTGTGAGAAGGATTGCAATTTGACTTCAAATGTCATATGAAACTCTATTATTTAATAAAACATTGACAACCACATCAAACCATATATGAAGTAGAAATATATAATAAAATTTTGTTAAGACAAAATATCAAATGTGTAATCAACAAAAAATTGTGCTAGTATTTTTCCCTTGCTCCCTAATAAGGGAAAGATGATGCCTATGCTGGAATATTTCGCATTTTAGCAATCTCATCATGTTAATGAAACAATAAACTTAGTAACTCAGCTTCAAAAACAAACACGAACTTATTATTTCATTATTCAAGTGTATCATCCACTTTTCAAGTACTAACACTATTTTAAGATGACATTTAAATCAATAAGGAGCCAGGCTTTCCTTTCTTCCTCTCCTAAAAAGCAATGCAATTGACTCATCAAAAGATTTACATAACCATTATATTACTTTATTTTAATTATGAGACTATACCGTTATCTGTAAATAGTCTGAATGTGTTTACTTCATATTATAAAGAGGAAATCCCAGAGGTCATATATTGGTAACAAAAACGGCCCACAACGATGATTTGAACGTAAAGTGCAAAAGGAATAAGTGATGCACCTGGGATGAGGAGTTCCCTTCACCATCTTCTGGCCGTACTTCCTCCATCTGTAACCATCTGCTGATATTTCTAGATCAGCAGCTACCTGTACACTAAACTTAGGTTTTTTCGGATGTTTTGGGACGTACTCATACCTGGCTCTGGTTGTCAGTCAAAAGGTAATGTATTAAAGATCATATATAAATCAAGAGTAACAATGTAACAATACCATGAACTTCATTACTTACCTCGGCTTTACCTGTGAGTCATCAATATGCACAATTTGAATCGGAGCACAGCCACTTGATTGATTTTCCTTCAAACTAGATGTTGAAGTTGTTTTTCGTTTTAGCGATTCTGGAGTTGATAAAATCTCATCTCCCTTTGGAACTACTTTCTTAGGTGGATCATGTTTGTGTTGACCTTTATAAACTATTTTTGTGACGGAGTTGAATTGATCATAGGACTCGAACTTTTTAGCATCACATGCGCCATATGAGCATTTATAATAACCTCTAGAACTTCCAGGACTCTTCACTTGTTTCTGACCATATTTTCTCCAAGTGTAACTGTCATCAGGTGTCTCCACAGCAGGCAAAGATTTAGGATCAGTGGTCTCCTTCTGGTTTGCTTCTGCCACGTGAGTATCTATTTGTGAATCTGAACGTTTAGGACTAAGAGTGACGGGCATCACTGATAATCCTGTGGATGAAGATTTGATCTCACTCTCGGAATGAGCCTGAGCTATAATAGTTGCTAAGGCTTCTTGATGACTCCCTTGAAGATGATTCTGAGGGAAAGAAAGTTCATAATTACTTGGTCATATACAAATAGTTCTATTGAATTCACATCTGAATGTATAATAGTAACTGCAAGTATGCAAAAAAGACATGTCACAAAATCAACTTCGAATACAATGAGGTTTTTATACATTATTTGGCATTATAATGGATACATATACAGTTCAAATGGACCAGATATCATGATCATGTTCATGACACATAATGTGTTCACAAACTCAAATGTGTTCAAATACCTAAACATTTCAGAAGTCATTTGCAAATCTAAATAAAATAATCGGTCACTAATAGCTAAAACCAACTCTGACCTAAACATAGCCCAAATTATTGCTCGAGCTACTTTGCAGTGGCTACCTACCGAAAAGAAAACTAACAAAAGCGTTTCTCCTTCCCCTTTGTAAGAACGGCAACCAGGTATGTATCTTTGCAACAAAGCCTCATCTTACAAACTCCTATGTGCACTAAAACAAAGTGATTAAGCTGGCAAAAGGAAACAGTAAGGTTGCGTTTAGTTGGAGAAATTTTTTTCTAGTTTTGTGTTTTCAAATTTGTAAAAAAAAAGGAGATTTATTTTTCACAAAACATAGAAAACGCGTTCATGTGAGATACTGTTTTCCATTCTCAAGAAAACAAGCGGGGTTACAAAGAAAACAAGGAAAACAAATAAAATGTGTTTTGTAGTTTCCCTTGTTAAGTTGGGAAATGCATGTTTTGTGTTTTGAGAATTTTGTTGGAAAACAATGATTTGAACGCGATCTCTGTTTTCCTTGTTTTCCACAAAACATTTTGTGGAAACAAGGGTGTTTTCCCTCCAACTAAACGCACCCTAAGGTGTCTTCATTAACAGACAGTTTATTTAAGCAGAAACATACAGACAATACAACACCTCAAGCAAGTATGATGTCTTTTATTAACTTCTCATAGCATAATAGCAATTGGCGATGATGGTCCCTAGGATCATGAGATGAATAATCAACCCTGTTATCTAATCTGTTACCTGACAGACAATATGCCCTTTTATATGAGTATAAAGCAAAGCCTTTTGAGACAGCAAATTAACATGATGGTCTTATAGGGTAAGACGAAGCCTTTTAAATAGAGATTCCTAAAAAACTGTTTAAGATTACTTATTATAAGCGCATATCTGCCTATTTTAAAGCCGATTTGAGAGTTGGCAAACAAAGTGTATTTGGTTATTTAACACTTGAATACAAAAGAAGCAGGTGCGTATTCATAAGCGGATACGCAATACAAACACCCCCTTGTACCCTAATAGAAGTAGAAACTAGTTCCTGAAGGATGAGCAGAATGTTATTTATAAACACATTTCACACTCAATAAACGCATCCTTAGAGAGGGAGGTACCGTGAGCTGGTGGCTTCGCGCCATCACAACAGCCCAAACATTCCTCGTGCCAACGACACCGGATGTGGTGCCATACGTTCTCGGCTGGTAGATACCAGCCCACGCCATGGGTTGTTTCCTTTTCTTTTGTTTTTGTCTTTTTGTGTTGTATTTGTGTATTTAGTGGGGTATGTGTGGACCCATGATACAACATTTGTACGAGGGAGGGGTTTTTTGGTGCCATGTGATAGTGTTGTAACTCCCCTTGTTTTATTCAAAAGTAGAAAATTAAGAAATTTTTGTCCTCGATTTGATGATATTTCAAGACTTTACACATATAATTTCCCAAAAAAAAGAATGATAATATAAAGGTGAATAATAATAAGGGTTTTTCTGGGGCGCATGTTAAGGTGGGGAGCCTGATTAGTTATTGTTATTAATCATTATCAGACCACAGTCTATGTCCCCACCTTAACATGTGCGAAAAACCCTAATAATAATAGTAATGTGAGAATCACCTTGAAACGCTCCAACTCATCTTGTCTTACATCGTAAATTAGCGGAACCTCTGACAAATCTAATTAATTACATACACACTCGATCAGCGTCAATTCATAACTAGTACTAGTTTAAATAAACACAATTGATTATAAAAATTGGAAAAAAATAAATAAAGGCACCTGAAGAGATTACAAGGGAGGTCGTATGAGTAGTAGTATTACCGTCATTGTCATCCATGTTTTGAATTTGTTGGTTTGGTATAGTCAAGTGTAACTGTGTTGTTCTAAACATGGAAAGTCCATTTCCGAAGCTTTCCGGTATAAAAAAATAAGAGTTAATTTCATAATTAGTCCCTGATGTTTGTCGGGTATAACGGATTTAGTCTCTCCGAAACTTTTTTAACGGATCCAGTCCCCAATCTTTTGACCCGTATCGGGTTTAGTCCCTCTGACTAACTTTTGTTAGTCAATCCCGTTAAGTGGGGGGGTATTTTCGGCTGTTATACCCTCTTAGGGTTCATCATCTTCATCATCTTCTTCCTCCCACACACACAAATTATCGTTTCAATTCACACACCCCAATCAAGATGAGTTCATCATCTTCTTCCTCATACCGACGCTACAATCAAGATGTTAGTAACAAAACCCATTGTGACTGCAAACCTCCACACCCTATTCCCATTCAAACTGCTTGGACCACTGATAACCCTGGTAGAAGGTTTAGAGGATGCCCAATTCGTGACAAATCAAAGAAGTGTGGTGTTTATGGGTTTTTGGATCTTGAACTTCCTAGTGACTACTACAAAGGTTTGGTTTATTCACTACATGAGGAGAACAAAGCATTGAAGAGGATGAACAGGATGCCTGTTGGTGTGATGGATGGCACAAGTGGGGTGGTTTCCAACAACTCATTCGGTGAGAAGCATTTGAAGTCTGAATTCACTTTTATTAAGTCAAAATTCAAAATTTATGATAGGATATTGTTAGTAGTGTGTTTTTGTGTATTGTTCTTGACTTTGGTAACAATGTATGACATTGTAATGTAACTGGTTTGAATTGAATAAAATGTTTGTGAGGGGTAACTACTGAAGGAGTATTGGAGATTATGGTTTGGAAATGTAGCTAACATAGGAAATGTAGCTGACATAGGTTTGGAAATGTAGCTGAGATTATGGTTTGGAAATGTATGACATTAGTTGTATTTTGTTTCTATGTATATCTTTTTGAATCTCAGTTTGTAGCAAGGATTTTGCATGGTTGGTGAAGTTATTTATTATCCAACCACCTTACATTTTCCCTTATAAATAGGCAATAACCCTAATATCATTTTCACCCTCACCCTAGCCGTTTTCACTTACTTCTCTGTTGATCAATATGGACAAAGGCAAAGGCAAAGTACCAGGTAAGTCTTTTTGCTATTCTTATTGTTTGTTAATCCTCACTGTTAATCATTGATAGGATATGTTGTAATGTGGGGTCTTCTAAATCCTTAGTTCCTCCATTTGGGTCACCTGAAAGGCCAAGGCCTGATGTTACCCCAAGGATTGCTGAAAGCTTTAAGAGTCGACCCTGCCACCCAGAATTGATAAGGATGTATGGGTATCAAAGTACTGATGAGTATTATGCTGATTATGATTACTGGAACACATGGGTGCAAGATGAAAGTACTGATGAAGAAGATGAGGATGAGGTCATGACCACCAAGGATGATGACCTGCTATTTTATCAAGACACATTCCCAGTTGACAAGTTTGTTCCATTTGGTAAGGCTATGGGATCAAAAAGGATTGAGAAAAGCCCTACAATACCTGTAGCTGTGTTGGGTCTTTGCAATACCTTGACATGGGTTGAGATTGAGAAAAAGTTGAGAAAGAAGCCTCCTATGAAGCATTGAAGTTGTGGTTGCAGGTTGTGGTTCCATGATGTGGTTGCAAGTTGTTATGTAATTGCTACTTTATGTCTTATGTTATGTCTTAAGTAATGTCTTAAGTTATGTCCTTTTTTAACTCTATTTCTATGGTATGTAAGCTACTAAAACACCTTAATTCAGTGTTATGCATTTGGTGTTTTAGTATGCAGGTAACCTATATGCAGTTGGTTAGCATTTACAACACCTAGTAAAATGGGTAAAAGGGAGATATGCATTAACAACACATTCATAACAATCAACAAACACACTGCATTAACAACACATTCATAACAATCAACCAACACACTTCATTAAAGATAGTTGGTAAAAAACCAGTGTTTGACCTATACAAAGTCAAATATCAACACTTAACTCACATCTTAAAGTACCAAAGGAAATAGACATAGTGTTTCACCTTAGATAGTCAACACATACAAGTACATAACTTAACTAGCTTGTGGTGTACTCTGTGTGGTTTGTGAACCATGAACACCAGCTTGTTGTGAACCATGAGCAGCATCTCCATGACCAGCAACACCAGCTTGTTGTGAACCACCCCCTTTTTTACTCTTGCAGCCTCTTGAATTGTGACCAACCTGCTTACACGATTTGCAAGTAACACTCTTTCCTGTCTTTGTCAGCTTCTTAGACTTCATCATTTCATCTGCAAGCTCAGCTGCACTCTTTTTCCTTTTCTTAGGGGGTCTGCCAATCTGTGGGTGAGGTTTTGGTGGGATAATGGTTGTTGGCACATCCTCTATCAAGTTCTCTTCATCCACAAAATAGTCACTGTCTTCACTATCTGAACCAGAATCACTACCTGAACCATTCTCACTACCTGAACCATTCCTACTTGATTGCCCTACTTCTTTCCTACTAGACTGTTGACCTTTCTTAGATTTTATAGGCAACTTTTTTAAGGACTCCCTTAACCACTCATCCTCACTTACATCAACCTCTGCCTCATTACCAGAACTACTATCAGGTTGAGTCACATCAATAATTGTAGCCAAAGGCTCTTGTGTTAAAACATGTTGCTTTTTAATAGTATGGTCAGTGTACAGTTCTATAACCTTAAACTTATCAACATACATTAGCATTTCATACACATCTTTATCAACAACTAATTCTACAAGACCATTTTCTAGCTCTGAGTTAGGTTTCTTATAATAATAGGTCATACAAGGATTTTCATACCCTAACTCTTGCAGCATACTAGTTACTTCCAATATAGAAAAAGTATTAGAATCAATATCATTAACCCAATTTACCTTACCACCCTTGTAACGAGTCATAAGAGGAGGTGTAAATGTACCTCCATGGTTAATCTTTAGACAAAATACACTTGGGAACTCTCCTGTTGATAAAAACAAAAAATTTAAAATTAGGGTTTCAAAATTAGATTATACTTAACCTAATTGATTGACAAAAACACTTACTATAATCTTCATATGGATTGGCTTCTTGTCCCTTTTTCCGAACCCTCCATTGACACAGCATTGGGGATGTAAGTGAGGATTCGCACATTCAAACACTTACTGGACTTCTTCCTAATTGGATTGGGGATTTAGGGTTCTTGGGGGTGGTGGGGATACAAATTTGGGGATGAATTGTGTTACTGAAAAGTTTATATATATGCCTAAAATGGGCGCCAACTATGAACAGACGAAAATACCCCCCCCCCCCCCAATGCCACGTATGCTAACTTAACGGGGGTGACTAAAAAAAGTTAGTCAAACACAAAACATGCGCCCTCCCCAAACGAAACCCCTATTATCCTCCACAACACAATACCTAAAGGAACCTAAACCCGATACGGGTCAAAAGTTTAGGGACTGGATCCGTTAAAAAAGTTTCGGAGGGACTAAATCTGTTATACCCGACAAACATTAGGGACGAATTATGAAATTAACTCTAAATGAAATAAAGTTTGTTTTATAAACGTATCATTGAACGTTTACTAGGACTCGTGTGCATGTATTGTGAAGTAGCACCCCAATAGTTGTATTCCGCTGCGTATCATATTTTGGGGGTGTTACATAGTCGTACCAGAGCACGAGTTGTAGTGAACTAATTCGTTTTACAAAACTTAGACTACAACTGTTTTTGAAAAAGTTTCACGAGTCTTTCATCGATGTCCGATATTCGCGCGCATGTTGTTCCCGATCCTTAGAAGCCTTATGTGATATTTTAATTGCATATTATGTCTGTAACAAGTGGGTGACACTTGGTATAAGTAATGATCATATAAGTGTATATATATACGGCATCCGTTCTATGGTGTGCAATTATATATATTTTGATATTCGCTTCTTGCGAAGAGTTTAATTTCTTTCAACATTTCGATGCGATATGATAGAATCATTTTGATACATAATGAAAACAACGTTGTTATATGATTATCTTTAAAACTTTTTCGCGACTTTACTTTGTTCTCTTGATGTCGGGAATCGACTTAGTTTTCGATCCCATTTGGAAATTTTACTAATTGATTTTGAATTTGAACGCCCTTCTTATTGATTTTGAATCGCATATGTTGTTTCGTAACCTATTGTTTTGAAATTTTCTAGTTGATGGGAGTGTGACTTTTATATTTCATCCCATGAACCCTCATTGTTTTGAAAAACTACTGTTAACTTATTCTCGCGTAACATGTCGTTTGGAAACGGCTATTTTTGGAACTTTCGAATAAAGTTAGTGTGTTTGCGCTTTGATTCTTTTGTATCGACCTCTACTCAGCAAGTCTTGAAACGTTTGATTCTGGAAATCTATGAGTTTTTGTGTTTGAAAGAGTGTTAAGTCATTGGGTATGGCTTTGTGTTGGCGTTTGGAGGAATTAAAATGGTGTTTGGTTGGATTTTGAAATGGATTTTTATGGCAGTTTGTGACCAGCAGGTTGTGGGGTTAATTGTGAATTATTTTTGGTCTTATGGCACCTGGGAAATCCAATTGAGATGTTGGTACATGTTTAAGGTACATGTGGTGAGTTGGATAGAATTTTAACTCTTCCGGATAAGTAAGATATCGTCGTTTTTCTAAAACTAGTCAAATCTGGTATACCGTTGGGAAAAGGAGTATAACTCCATATTATTATAATAAATTTTCAAAAGAAAACTTAGGTACCTGTAGAAGGCTCTTAGAGCTGTCACCTCCAATTGGTTTCACATCAAAAGCATCAATAAATTTCAAATTATGCTCATTTTCGTAAACTACTAAAATTTGTCAAAATTTCTTTGGGAACTGCTTTGAGATAGTAGCTTATTGGATACGTTTCAAAATAAGACCTGGGAAATTAGACTAGGAGGTAGATAAACCTCTTAGGTGCATGTAGGAATTTAGATGGAGTCATATCAACGCCCGACGAATGAGATATCACCGAAATGGCAAAACTAGACAAAAATTTAGACCAAAATTTAAATGAGTAACAAGTTCAAAAACTTATATGACAACACCTAAATATGTAAAACTGTAAGTTCTAGATATTGAACAAAATTAGATTTGAGAGGTCGTTTCGGCTTTTGCGAACGTGCGAACGCACAGTTTAGGAGATACACTTAGTTTAGTGGAGTGGAGCGATAAAATTTTGGAAAAATGGCGGCTTTGATAAATAGGGATAAAATGGTAATTTCACCTTGGATCCAAAACTTTCTGGGTAGTAGACCCTATGTTTCTGGAGATTTGATTTGAAATGCTCCCCGTAGACGAAGACCTCATACTTTTATCGTCCACGGACTAGTAAGTAGGAGGATTTCAAGATTTAGGTTTATTGGTTTGAGGTCATTATTGCCTCAAAGTTTCATCTCAGTACCGGTATAGTGATTGTGCATTCATTAGCCAATGTTTGGGTTTAGAGCTCTAAGAGAGTTAATGTAGATGTTGTCCACTTAAGTGGTGCTTGGAGGTCGTAGTTACCGATTGTGGATATTGATGTTGTGAGTGGCCTTGTCACTGGATTGACTTAATTACGAGAGTGAAATGATTCTAGTTGGTGGATCTTTCGCACATGTGTGATACTTGCTTGCATTATCCATGAGTGGGTATTATTTTTAAAACTTGCTGTGACCGTTGACCAAACTGTATTTAATGATGCTTTGTTAAATGATAATTTTAAAATTGTGAATTGCAATAACGAATTTATGTGTTGAACAAATGTCGTTGCACGAATCATACTGATTTTGTTGTATAAACTGTTTGTGTGGACAATGGAAAAGTGTGTTTTCAAATTTCATAAACTGACCCTATGGTGTCAGATAAATTTTCTTTACAAAAAAAATTATAATAAAATAAAATAATATATGTATGAATAAATTCCCTCTTAAATAATGAGAATGGGAGTTGGTGCTATCTTCTTTTCTCTTTTTTGAAACAACTCTATCTTATTTTTATCTAATGTTAATTTTTTTTATTTACGCGTGTAGCGTATGAAAAAGGAACGTTTTGACGAGGACGAACATGATGTTGTTTGGTCATCAATTATGCATAACTTGATCAACTATGCATAATTTAGGAAGAACCACACTATGTCGGGTAAGAATCGTCACCTTCAAAATGCTTAATAGTTGGAATAAATGTTTGGGTCAAGCTTCCGAAGGGAGAAAATATTTTACCCCTGCTACGGATTATTATGCAAGTAACCCTACTCCTCTTGACTGCATGGAGAGAGTCTCATGCGAGTCGTTGTGACC
>BQNB010027133.1:11788-57908 GCA_026074375.1 Tanacetum coccineum | reverse complement strand
TTACCCTATTACCAAAATTTGAATTTGATGTAAAAATAAGTTAAAAAGACTATAGAAAAAAAATTACAAAATACTTAATTTTTTCGCCTACTATATGAAATCAACCAAACCGCCTCCTATTGATTGAACAAACCGCTGCCTAACAGGCCAACTCGCCGCCAAGATCTTACTAGGCAAACCGCCGTGGTTTTGAAGTAACTCGCTGCCTAGTTTTGTTAACTCGCTGGATCAATAAAATAATCAACTCATCGTGAGCAACTCGCTGCCAATAAACTAAGCAACTCGCCGTGAGCAACTCGCTGCCTATAATCTTAGCAACTCGCCGTGTGTTTTAGCAACTCGCCGTGAGCAACTCGCCGTGAGCAACTCGCTGCCTATAATCTTAGCAACTCGCCGTACCTTTTACCAACTCGCCGGCTAAAAAACAATATAATAACCAACTCTCCACGATGAACACTAGCTCGATTTAAGCAACATCAATCCATTTGAGCCTTTTGACCACGAAACAAAGCTAAAACATGTAACACAATGATTGTGTATGAAGATTAACCTTCCAATATCATGTGTTTCTTCCTGGATCAAAAGATACGAAGCAACTCTCCACGAAGAACACCAAAATAATTCGAACCTTATAAGCTTTGTTTTCGATCTTGAGGCTTGAGAATCACTTGTAATAGCAACAATACTTCTTCCTTAGCATTTATAGCATGAATAACCACAAGATTAACCAACAAAGTAAGCCCGAATAATCTTTTTGAGCCGTGGGCTTTTCTAAACAAAATAAGCCACGAAATTTAGCTTATTTAACCACACAAATCAATCACGAATCCAACTAGGCTCTGATACCAATTGTAGGATCGTTTAATTCATAACACGGGTGATGATTCTTGTGATTGGGCTAGTTTCTAGAGAGAGAAACACATGAGAGGGATTTTCTAGAGAGAGAAAATGTGTTTAATAAGAAAAGTGAAAATGACTAGCTTGCCTCTTCCAAAGTTGGAAGAGGCTTATATAGTTTTTACAAAATACCGGGTATTAGTACCCGGCTTAAAACCGAAAGACATACGATTAACTATTAAACTACGAACTATTATAAACAATAATTATACGGGGTGACCGAGTCTTTTACTCATATCTAACACTTTCCAAGGCGACACTTTTAGCATAACCCGATCTCCTACCTCAAACTCTAACGGTTTGCGTCTATTATCAGCATAGCTCTTTTGATGGTCTCTTGCCGCTTTAAGCTTCTCTTTTATCAACACCACTTTATCAGTCGTCTCTTGAACCAACTCAGGTCCAATCAAACTACTTTCCCCAATCTCAGCCCATAAAACAGGTGACCTACACTTCCTTCCATACAATGCTTCAAACGGAGCACACCGAATGCTTAATTGATAACTACCACCAAATCGATAACACATGCCCTCATTATATCTTCCAAAGTCTGACTCATACGTTCACTTTATCCATCCGCTTGAGGATGTTAAGTAGTACTCAAATCCAATCGCGTCACTAACACTTTCTTGTGGTGGGCTGATAAGTTTTAAAGCTTGGGCTGCTATTTTTGAATGATATAAGGAAGAGATTAGTTCTTATATTAGCTACCAATTTTACAAAGTGATGAGTATATTTGATGAAATGTTGGAATTTGTTTGTGGACATACCAAAATTAAGCTGGACTTAGGCGTCGAAATTTAAACTGAATATCATTTGTGGTAGAATAAGCTGGACTATTATGGCTAAAACACAAAAACAAAAACATTACTTATCGCTTAAAACGATTCGGATAAAAGATTCACGAAAACCGTTCAAAAGGCTAGTCTCGGGATTTAATCGCAAGAATTGATTACGGGGATGATTCGTTATCATTTATTTGAAGTTGAAGTGGAATTTCATGGGTGCGTGTACTTATCATATCTTAAAAGTCGGGGTTGGTTGGATGATGACTTTTAAAGATAACTTGTTCGAACTTATAACCGGTGTTGATGAAAACTTGTCAAATCTAGCAATGTGTGATCTATAAACGCAGAAGTTGGTGCTCAATGCGCACATTTGATATCACTTGAAGGAGTTACGTTGTAGTGCTCAGTGTCTCACATAGTTGAGGATTTGTCAAGAGACTTAGGTCTACTTATACTTCAAGGAATTACGTTGTAGTATTCAGTATAAGTTTGGAGTCACGTGGATAGCACGAGACATAAGTCATAAGTTTGGGGTATTCTACTTCAGCATCAAGTTTGTGATACTGCATTCTCTCCATCAGTAATCATTACAAAGAGCCGACGGAATCCGAGGTTGGACAAGTGACTTCACACATGATTTTTCTATCGAATATTCGGGCGTACACAGATTATGATTTTTTCAATGGTCATCGAATGCAATCAGGGGGAAGAAAGGTGTACTTGTGTTATTCTCTATCATACTCTTTCGATTATCATCTCCTTTGGTTGAATATTTTGATAGATTGCAACAATCAGTAGGAAGAAACGTGTACATCCGGGACTTAATTGACTTAGGTGTATACAACATCCGGGACTTAATTGACTTGGAGTTTCTTACTTCTATGAGTTGTTTTTGTGAAGTATGTGCATGTTCCCCTGAGTGGATTGGCTACTAATCAGCAACAAAGAAGTCAGATTTGCTACTAAGTGTGGTTTACTTCTTCTTCTACAAATTCCGCTGCGATCTTAAACTGCTATAGTTAGAAGATTTGTCAACTACATCAAAGTGTCATATTTGCTTCGAATGGCTGTCTGTTTGGGGGGAAGCAGTTGAACTGCTTAAAGATATGCGGTATAGACTGGGGGGAAGTCAACTCAGTTTATACAGATTACATTGTATTTCCTACAAGTGAAGAAATGATTCAAGCTGAAGTACATGTTGATGACTAAGCAGACTGCAGATATCTTTAGCTATTTGTACTTGTAGGATACATTGTAAGTAATTTCATATGCCACCATATTGGGGGAAGATTGTTAGGATCAAAAATATGGTGTCTATATGGAAATTACACTAGTTTAGGTTTAAGTTAAAACACAAGGACTAAAAGTGTAATTAGTCAAAAGTGTCCTTGTGTTTAGCCTATAAATACTCCCCTCTAATCAACATTAGAGGGTGAAGCTCATAGTTGTAATTTCCAAAAAAAAAACTTTGAAAATGATGAAAACACTTTGATTTTCCCCGACCTCCCAAGATCGTGAAAGCGAAAATCTCACAGTGTCGACGTTAAGAAGAGAAAGTCTTCGATGCCATAACATCTAGTTGGGAGCTTTGGCCATGATATATATTTGGTAGTTGGTGACGTTGTGTCTTGAATAAGGGGGGATAGAGAATAAGGTATAGAGAGTCGAATCTAACATTACCGTAAGTAAATCGTTTCCCTGAAGATCTCTAACAAAACAAGTTGATTTTCGGAATGTAACCTCCAAATCTGAATCGCAAAATTGACCAACCGAGAAAAGATTGTGATTGATGCCTTCGACGTAATAAACCCTCTTTATTGTTATATTTCCTTGAACCAAATCCCCATAACTGAGAATTGGTGCAAATTGATCATTTCCAAAACGAACTGTACCCAAATATTTCTCAACAAATTACACAGCAGTTTGAGGTTTCCCTTTCATATTATTCGGTGCATCAGAGTCCAACAACGAAGGAGGAAGTTTGAACATATGCAAGAGAATAAGAGACGATGGAACATTTGACAAAATTAGATGTCCACAACCCGGACCAAGACAGTACTCGGGAGCGCAACATATAGATCAATTATAAACACACAGATACAATATAGAAAAAACTACAATGCAATTAAACTTCAAGTTTTTTACGAAGACCATCAACCTTGAAGCACCTCGAGTGATGTCCCAAATCACAATCAAATCCGTAAACTCTTACAATATCCAATAGCCCACACAGGGGTCCAAATCCAAACTTAAACCAAATCTTCCAAATACTAAAACAAAATAAAATAAACAAGCAAGACTTCATATGAAAAATCCACACGAGATACTTCTAAGTCTGTTATCACATAACATAAACTTATTCCTCTTTCACTTCACCTAAAAATGATACTCGAAAACGTCAAAAATAATGTTGGTGATCACGTAGGTTTTAACTTAAAACCAAAAAGCTTGTGCCAATATTTCAAACAGTGGACAATAGTGCAATATGACAGTGAATATATATGCAAACAACCCATGACATAGCATCCCACTAGGTCATGTTACACACCTAGCAATCCCGCTACCATCACCCATATGTCACTTACGACATATAGCCTACCAGTTGAGGCACTAAAATTAGGCAAGGACCTCACACATACCAGTACGTACCCATCCCTCCAATAACTACACAAATAATGGTAGGCGTACCCATCCGACCGAACAATCATACAAATACTAGGATAAGCAATACCCCTCCATCCAAACAATCATTTAACACTAATATTCACATAGCTGTTCATAAGCACAAATCTTTTTTCCAAAAAACAAAACTACGTTTCGCACAGTTCAGAAAACAGTTCAAAACACATTTGAGTATCATTTTCCCCCAACGGAAAAACAGTAGAAAAATAGGGCTACGAGAACTCACCTCAAGCAAGTATTTAGCAACCAAATCTCAATCACACAAGCAAATACAACGACGTCCGCACACGACCTAGTCCAGTTAATGTCCCATTTTAATCATTCATTTCCAAAAACTGTCTCACTTGATGCATAGAGTTTAGAACCCCTATATACAATTACCCTACCAATTTAGTGGTGTGATGGTTGACGACATATCCCAACAATCATATCAATCCCATTGCCCAATAATACATACTTATACTATTATAAAGAAAATAGATAAGTAATATAAGTAAATATTTATAATAAATAATTATAAATATATCTCGATAAGTCTATTCGGTAACCTTAGTCCCCGTAAAAATAATCATAATTTGGTTGAAAATGAAACGTTTACTCATAATAAACATATTAGAGAAGTTTCGAGAAAAAATATATTTTTTTTCGTCTTTTAGTGAATTTATTAAAATAATTAAATAATAAAATAATTTTTATTATTTAAAATCAAAAATTACGTTCTTAAGTGAAATTTTCTAAGTATAAACTTTTTATAAAATACTCCCAAAGTTACTTAGCATTTTTATCCACTTTAAAAATACTTTTCCAATAACTTAGAGTATTTACTTGACATATTCACTTTAAACCCTTAAAAACTCATTTGGACATTAACGGACGTGTCAGGACTCGTTTTTCGACATTTCTTAAAATTCATGGGTCAAACCACCCGGAATACAAATAACATAATAATACCTTCCAAAAAGGGATTATTAATCACAATAAACCATAAATCACTATAATTCTCATAAAATCACCACCGTCAACACGGTACAAAATCTGAATAAACTGACAACGTCCAAAAATAGTTCCCCGCCCCCCCCCCCATAGGACTATAAATGGAATATTCAAAACACAAAAGGGCAAATGTTATTACATTCTACCCCTTAAATAATTATTCAACCCCAAACTTCACTACTAACATGACCTAAACAAATATTGAGTACTCCGATTTCAAATATGATCCTCCATTCCCACGTGATATTCAGACCACGTTTTGAATCCACTAAACTTGACATGGTCATTCCCTACTACGCTCAGCTTCCTAAACTCTCTTTTCCAAAATTTCCACAGCTCCTATCATAAAATTCAACTTATCACAACCCAATCTCACCTAACGGCATTTTGCAGGTTGGATCACCAAACACTTCTTAAGGTTTGACACGTGGAACGTGTCATGAACACATTCAATTCCTCTGGTAAAAGTATCACCGATATGCCACAGAAGACCTGTCACACACCGTCAAGGCAAAAGGTAATGGGGGCGTAAACAAGAATGATATCACACAACACATGTGTCTATATAAGAATACTAAAATCAAACTAAAGAAAAGCAAGTCACAAAGTGTCATAGACAATACCCCAAAACTAACGGTGTTCCCTTTATTAATGGAAAGAGGCCTGGTCAATAATGACATGCACAACATACCAAACAATTCATGCAACCCATTGATTCCCAAACAGAAAGATAAATAAACTCCAAGCATCCCACATCCTTCTAGCCACTTCGTCTATCTTAGCACCATTAAACCTTACCTGTAAATGAGCTTAAAACGTCAACATAAAATTGAGCGAGAATCCATAGGTTTTAACAACATACAACAATATCCAAAATAAAATCAAGTACTGCTCAATTACCAAAATACAAATTCATGACAACCATTAATCAACAACGGGACGAACTCCCACGATCCATAATCATATCACTATAAAACATAGTGCGCTACATGGCCACCATTTACTCACACATCTTACCACCGTCACACCTCGTTTTGCATATTGGGATCCACAATACCAAACATATCATATCGCAACACAACGGGACGAAACGTACCCACGATCCAATACACATAACTACAGCAAGCTTAAAATCATTTTAACACGACAAACAAACCACATCATTCTCATCTCAAAATAACTGAGAAAAACTACAAACTTACCTTTTCTTAGCTTTCCAAAAAGATCTAACAAAAAGCTCACAAACAACTACACAAATCTAAACAACAAAAAAACTCTTGTTAACACGCTACTAACCCAAAGCTTAATGTACATGAACAATCATATATGGATGTTTAAGGTGTCAATTAACCCCATTGGTCCACCCGACACCCTACCCAACTTTAACCACTTCATTAACAAGTTTCACTAGTTAGTCACAATTTGTTCAAAACTGCAGAATTTTAACGTGACTTAACGTACTCAAAACCTCTACTTACTGACCTCCATAATTCATACCAAAAATCTCCTTTTCCTATGAGTTATTAACTACCTCATGGATTCCCAAGAGCCATTCACACCAATACTCCTAAGAAAATCAAACTTCAAAAACAGTCCTAATATCTGAACAATTGCACACTAAAGATTTGGACCCTAAAAACCATACTTAACTCCAAATCAAAAGCTCTCCGTAGGGTATTCTAATAACACATAGAAATAAACTCCTGTAAAAGCTATAAGCTAAATTCGAATTTTAAGTGGGGTTTATACTCGTAATATTACCTAAATCTGACCCGATTTAATGCTATTGACAACTTTTCTTCAAACCAACGTTTGAATGACTTACGACCATAAAACCTTTCGCGGCCAGGATGTTCTGGAAACAAACTCTCTGACTAAGTTATAGACACCGAAACTTGACAAAAATCTATTACCATCATTGAATAACAGCCGAACCCCAAAAAACATAACAGCCTAAATCGTCCTAATCTAAATCATGTTTTAAAACGCTATCCAAAACCTAACGAATACACCAAAGAATCTTAATTAAACCCTAATCAATTATGAACATTGTTTATTAATCATTAATTGCAATGTTAGAACCCTAATTATCCATTCATAAATCATTATTACATGTTTTTTAATGATAATTAACTTAAAGGATTAAAAATTTATACCTTAATCGTCGAATCTTAACACAAAAATCACCATACCTTAAAAAAAAAAATCTCATCTCCTTTTGATACAATTTGCTGGGACAAATTAAAAACAAGGGGGAAAGGTTTTTGGTATTTATAAGGTTTACAAAAAGGTTTAGGATAGATATCTTTTACCAATTTTAATTAGAGTAAGATTTGATTTCCTTTTTTTCTTTCCTTTCTTTTTGGCCGATTTCCCCTTTTATATATATATATATATATATATATATATATATATATATATATATATATATATATATATATATATATATAATTATTTATTAATTACTTAATTATTTGCATTACCTTAAGTTTTTATAAAAAACCTAAAGCTTATTTGAGTATACCTTTTTGCGTAAACGCAATTTACTAGACTTTTAAAATAAATAACTTTTCATTTATTTATTTTAACCTAACTTTACAAAAATAGAAATTCACATTTCATTCTTATTCAACTACTAAACCTATCATACCAACATTACTAACACATAAATTACGTATACGTATAAATACTACACAATTAACAAACCGCTATCAATCACCGAAATCATATCTTGTCAACCAAAGTAAACAAATGAAACTCCACAAAATCCAACACAAATCCAATCCTATTGAGACGATCACGCTCAATGGATTGATTATCCAATCTCACATATCCCACATAAACACATATAAACACATATTAGCACAAATAACACATAACCCATATATTGAAACAGATACATAAGTCAACACTAACGGTTTGACTAACCTGCTCAAGTCATGGTTGTCACAGTATCCCCTCCTTTAGGAAATCTCGTCCCGAGATTTAAACCAAAGGTCAACGTCTATCATTACCAAATAATAATAAAAAAAGATATAAAAATTATTTAATCGAGGATACTTATCTTTCAAGTAGTCCTCCCATACCGATGTTAACTCAAAGTTACACTTTGAATTCCAACTAACTTTCACAAGATATCTTACTGCTAACCACTTTTCCTACCCACAAAAGGGTACGCATTGCAGCATAACCGCTCTAAACGAAAAGAAATATCCAACTACCTGAAACCCTCGCCCGCACGGAGGAGACTCGTCAAAAACCTAAGTTCATAACACGTCATTTACAACCCTCTCCGCAACTCTCAAACAAAACTGTCTGAAACCCAAGTTATAAGTTGTTACAAAGCCCAATGTTTTTGCAAAATCGGCTCGACTTCGAGTTTATTCATAAAATAACTTTAACCAAAATCACACAAACACATTTAAGGGCATACTAAGGTCTACAAGAAACCTTACATACCCAACTCCAACTACAACTCCCAATGACCCTTGCTCAACGAAAAAGTATGGATACTCAATTTACCTGATGTCTTAAAGACCTCGCTCTACCAAACCGACCTCAACTATCCCAATCCTGCTAAATTTAACCTCATAACTTCACAGTCACTATCCTTTAAACATGTTCCCTCAACAAAACGAAGAGTTTTGTCAACCTCGATCTCATCCAATGATACATGTAGACTAGCATCCGCCAATCACTACTTTAGGTTTGACACATGAAACGTGTCATGTACTCCACTCAATTCCTCAAGCAATCTCAACCGATACGCTACAGGACCGATTCTTTCAAGAATCTCAAATGGCCCTACATACCTCGGTGCTAACTTACCCTTTTTCCCAAAGCGAATTACACCTTTCTAAGGCGACACTTTTAGCATAACCCGATCTCCTACCTCAAACTCTAACGGTTTGCGTCTATTATCAGCATAGCTCTTTTGATGGTCTCTTGCTGCATTTGAGGCTTTTCTATCAACACCACTTTATCAGTCGTCTCTTGAACCAACTCAGGTCCAATCAAACTACTTTCCCCAATCTCAGCCCATAAAACAGGTGACCTACACTTCCTTCCATACAATGCTTCAAACGGAGCACACCGAATGCTTAATTGATAACTACCACCAAATCGATAACACATGCCCTCATTATATCTTCCAAAGTCTGACTCATACGTTCACTTTATCCATCCGCTTGAGGATGTTAAGTAGTACTCAAATCCAATCGCGTCCCTAACACTTTCTAAATCTTAGTTGATCGTCACCAGTATTCCATTCCTTGCTATTATCTCATCAATATAAATCCTTGCCAACTTCACATCTTGAAATCTCTTGTATAGCTAGAAAATGAGCTAACTTGGTCAGTCTATCGACCATCACCCAAATCACATCATACTCACTACTTTGACCTTGGAAATTTAGTGATAAAATCCATGATGATTCTATCTCATTTTCACTCAAGTATTTCAGGCTGTTGCAGCAAGCCAAAAGTCTTTGACATTGCAGCCTTCACCTCTTAAACAAGTTCGAAATTTGCTAACATAGATAGCTATAACCTTCCTTATACATGACCACCAATACATGTCTCCTAGGTTATAGTACGTCTTATCCGCTCCCGGATGTACTAAGTACCTTGATGCATGGGCCTCATCCATTTCACTTTCTACCAATGGAACCTAAATACGATCCATAAAATACAAACTCTCGTCTCCTTTTCTTTCCATCTGTTGATCTAAACCATGTAGTATTTCTGCGAGTACGTTCTCTTGCTTGAACGCCTCACTTTGGGCTGTCAGTATCATTCCTCTTACTCCATACTGAATAGTCATAGCCATCGCTCGAACACGTCTAGGTTTCACTCGTTCCTTCCTACTTAACGCATCAGTCACCACATTTGCCTTACCTGGATGGTAGCGAATTTCATACTCATACTCACTATACAATTTAATCCATAAAGTACTAACCATCATCTGCCCTCTTTTCCATTTGTTGGTCCAGGTCACGCAGCATTTCTGCTGGCGTGTTCTCTACCTTGGACGTCTCGCTTGAAGTAGCCAATATCTTGTCCTTAACACTTGACTGGATAGTCATGGACATTGCTCTTACTCGTCTTAGTTTCACTCTCCCTTTCTACTCAACGCATCAACCACTACATTCGATTTATCGAAGCGTCACACAAATCATTCTTCAAAGTCTGGAAAGCCTCTTTTCGTTCTGCGCCCCACTCATACTTCTGATCCCTCTCAGTTAGGGAAGTAATGGGTTTAACAATCTTAGAAAAGTTTGCGATGAAACGTAGGTAAGTAACCTGCCAATCCTAAGAATAATCATATCTCGGATGGTGTCGTAGGTACTTCCCAATTCTTCACTGCCTCACACTAGTAACCTTAGCATACAACTTCTCCTTCCTCAGTAATTCCAACTCTAACTTCAAATGAACTCCATGCTCCTCTTCTTAACAAACAACACTGGTGCTCCTCACGGAAAATGACTAGGTCGTATGAAACCTTCGTCTTGCAACTCTTGAAGTTGTTCAGACAATTCTTGCATTTCCAAGGGTGCTAGACGATATGGAGACTTTGCAACTGGCGTCGCTCCATGAACTAAATCTATGCGGAATTCAACTTGTCGTCGTGGTGGTCATCGACAAATCTTTCGGAAACACATCAATGAATCTCGTACGACGGAAATATCACTCAATTTTGGTTCATCTACCTTTGTGTTCATTAAGGTTTTCACGACTCCTTGAGTACGTTCACCATGAACCCGAAGTATCTCATCACCTTCCAACGGTATCCTAACCACCTTCCCATGACATAACTATCCCTCAACTACCTCTTGGACAACCGGTCCATACCCAACAAAGCACATTCAAAGCTTCCACGACTCAACGTTATCACGAACTCCAAGTGTTTACGAACAATCGAATAGGATAACAAACGAATATCGAGTCAAAGGCTAGAATGCATATAGGAGATTCCACATATGCAAATAGACGTGGATCAAATGACATAAGAATCATTTGAAAGAAAGGATAGGTATATGCACCGAGCGAAAATGCAACGGAATAAAATCAACAGACGTACCACGACAAATGAACACATAAAAAAATATCAATACGAAAGACGAAAATTCTTATACCAATTATCGACATTACTCGAAAGACCAAATTAAATAATATTTTTATAAAAATCAATTTTAAATTAAGAAAGTCACTTTAAGAAAGTATAAAAAATCTGATTAAATAATAAATAAAATTGCTTAAATTTAATCTTTATAAAATTCATTCTGGTTGTCATAAAAAAAATCTAGAGATGGTTATCTAATGGTATATCATACCTTACCACTATGAATCACTTTAAACCAACTTTTAAAAATTTATTAAACCACTGGAAAATTTTCATATCCTATTTGTATAGACAATTTAAACATATTCTATTTACAAAGATCATTTTAAACACAGTTTTTCTCAAACACTAACACAATGCTTCCAAAGAGTTTTTATAATTAGACATCAATTATGAAATATGTTACTCAAACAAATGACACCATAATACCAACAGGGATCATAAAACACCGTACAGACTCTAACACAATTTTATTGTTTGAAAACGAAAGAAAATACCAGGAACCATATACTCAAAAGAAAATCAAACGAACTCGTACAAGAAAACTCATGCAAGACGTTATGTACCCAAAAGAAAATGTAAGGTCTTATCCAAAATAACGATTAACAGAGCAAACCTAAAAGCATCGATACTAACACGTTGCCAACAGGTTACGAAAACCAAGGGATATACAAAGAAGGGAGTAGTGATCCACACTAATATGTTAGGAACAATTAGTGCTTAAAAGAAACCTTTGATACTCATACGAGTAATCAATGCAATGAAAGAACTAACAAAACGCGGCTATATCCGAAAAAGCATATTCCGAACAACCAATATACATCGAGACGTCAAATAGGAAAATCAGGTATCCTTACTAACAAAGTACGATGAAGGGATGCTAATCTTTTTTTTGGGTAAAAGGGACAACAATCCCCAATAAAATAAATTACACCAAAAAATCGTTTAAGAACAATGGAATGTGGCTGAAATACCACATTAACCTCAAGCATAGCTTGAACAGCCTCTAAACCACATGTGACATGCCACAATATGGTAACCTAACAATTACATACCCAATGACACCAATAGGAAACAACCATTTCAGCGAACACAAAAACCTAACAGACCACCTAACAAATGATCTAAAAAACACCATAAACACGATCAACAAAAGATGGAGTCAGGAAGATCCCAAAGGCGCTTAAACATCATAGCATCCTTTGACTTTTTAACCACACATGAGAGATGTTTAAGTTTAATGGAAGACTTAATCCTATCTGTAACCTGAACATGAGACCGTTTCTGATTAGAGAACAATCGAGAGTTACGCTCTTGCCATATATGATAGGAACACGCGGCCACAACCAGCTTGGCAACCACACTTCGAATAGACCTTCGCTTCGCAATAGGAATAAGCAAATCCACAATAACCGATATAGAACCGATTACATTAGGAAGACCTGCCAAATCCTTCATCGCAGCCCACACCTGTTTAGAAAACACAGAATCAAAAAATAAATGATCATGAGAATCTGGTTGGCCATCACAAAGTGGACAATACACAGTCGTAGTATTTCCATTAACATCCTAATGCCGCAAACGATCTTGGGTTTTAAGCCGACGCTTTGCAACTAGCCACATGTGAAACGCATGTCTAGGAATGCAATTAGCAAACCAAACCACGTTATACCAATCAACCACTTCAGACCTAGGCCTAATGCAATTCCAAACCTCATTAACAAAAAAAGGTTTAACAAGCCCCAACCTGTTATGCCATTCCAATCTGTCTTCCATATCGAAAAGCGTAGGAACAGCAGCCGAATGAAGAATAGGATATTTGGAGAACCACTCAACAGGCCACGACCATTCCCCGTTACTCACGGCATCTTTAACCTTGGACGATAAGGTGAAACCAGCGCTATGGATATCACGATTAGATACAATATCAGCAAGAGGTTGCGTAGATGACCACCTATCAAACCATAGAGAACACGTAGCACCATCACCAATACGGTACCTAATATAATCACGAATGAGAGGTCTAAGCTGGAGGAGTTTCCTCCATCCCCACGTCATGCAGCCACGATAAGGAATATCAAAAAAGTGCCTACCTCTCAACTTATATTCATGAATCCATTTAACCCATAACGACTCCTTTCTAGATAGAAGATTCCAAATATGAGGAACCATAAGGGCTTTATTAAAAATATCAAGACGACGAACCCCAAGCCCCCCTTCTATCTTCGGAAGGCACACCACCTCCCAAGACACTTTCGCTTTCCCTTTGCTTATATCCCCATGACTCCAAAGAAAACCCCTCATTAGTTGCTCAATATCAAGGATGATACGACTAGGAAGGATAAACACCGAAGCCCAATACACATGCATAGAACCAAGGACCGAACGAACTAATTGTAACCTACCGGTAGCCGAAAGCGATTTATTCTTCCAATCAGTGATGCGGCTCCGAATACGATCAATAAGCTCTTTGCAATCCCTAAAGACCAGCCTAGATGAAACCAAAGGAACTCCCAAGTATTTCACCGGGAGCCGACCCTCTTCAAAAGGAAGAATATGCAAAATAGAGAGTTTAGTATGGTTTAGGACATTACAGAAATAGGCCGTGCTCTTGGGGAGACTAGGAATCAACCCAGAAGCATTTTTGAACTCCTCCATAGCTTCCATAATAACTTTAGCAGAATACGGATCACCATGGGCAAAAATGAATAAATCATCCGCAAAACAAAGATTTATAATTTCCAATTCAGAACAATGGCGATGATAAACAAACCCATCAGAATCACGCACCTTCCGTCTTAACATAAGCGTAAGAACCTCCATAATTAAGGTGAATAAGTAAGGGGACAACGGATCGCCTTGCCTTTAAAATAACCATGAAGGGTACCATTAATACTTAAGGAAAAAGAGGTTGTAGTAACACACTCCATAATCCAAGACACCATCCTCGCATGAAAACCAAAAGCCAATAACACCTCTTTCAAAAATCCCCAATCCACCGTATCATAAGCTTTTTGAATATCAACTTTGAAAGCACACCTAGGAGAACCACGATCCAAATGGTAATTATGCATCAACTCTTGAGTGAGTAAAATATTATCAGAAATCCTTCTACCTGGAACAAAAGCAGACTGATTTGGACTAATAAGCACCTTTAAACTCTCCTTTATCCGGTTAGAAATAATCTTTGTAATACATTTAAATAAAACATTACAGCAAGAAATGGGATGGTAGTCATTAATACGAGATGGCGACTTAACCTTGGGAATAAGGGCAATAATCGTGTGGTTGATCTCTTTCAACAGGTTCCCATTGGTAAATAATTCTTGAATAGCACAAGTAACATCAGCTGCCACAATATCCCCACATTCTTTGAAAAAACAAGCCGTGTAGCCATCCAGACCCGAGGATTTATCATTACCCATGGAAAACATAGCATCCTTTACCTCTTGAGCAGTCACATTCTTAATCATATCCAAGGCTTGATCCGAATCCAGTCTAGCCATAAATATGTCATGGGAGTCAAAAAGAGTAGTAATACCAAGTTGGCCTAAGAAGGCCTCATAATGGGATACAAACGCAACAGGCACACCATCTCCTGTGATCAAATCACCACCCACATCTGTAACTACATCAATTTAATTACGACTAGTACGCCCCTTAACCGACTTGTAAAAATAAGCTGAATTAGAAACTCCAACTTTAAGCCATTCAACCTTAGCCTTTTGTTTAAGAAAACTCTCTTCCATGATAAGTGCATCCATAAACGCACGTACATAGACATCCTCCTCATCACGAAGCACTTGATTAAAAGGATCCACATCAAGATCAGCTTGCACATGTTCCATTTCAATACGGAGCCTGTTTACATTATCATGCAAGTTCCCTTTTTCATAAAGTAATTTACGAAGCGGTTTCTTCAACAACTTTAACTTCTTAACCACACTAAACATGTAAAAGCCACGAAACTGAGCATTCCAGCCTTCCTTGACAACCTCCTCAAAACGAGGAAATGTAGTCACAACATTAGCAAATTTGAAAGGCTTAGGAGAAAACTTAGTCTGTAACGGAATGCGCAAAACCGCGGGAGAATGATCCGAGATACCATACGGTTGAAACACCGCATAGTTACCAACAAAGCCATTGCTAAACGCAACATTAACCATGACCCGATCAAGCTTTTTAAGGATACCATTAGTTCCTTAGGGCTTCTGATTCCACGTGAATTGAATACCAGAACGAGGGACATCTATAAGCTCAATATCATCAACACACTCTTTAAACTCGCGCATCGATATGTCCATGACTGAAGAACCAACCGATGTATCCTCAAAGTTCAAAGCTGAATTAAAGTCACCAAGAATACACCAAGGTCTATCATGAATGAAACATTTATGCATACCCAAGCTGTTCCAAAGACCCCGCCTATGAGTATAGCGATTGTGAGCATAAATAAAAGAACAGAAAAATTCCTTCCTTTCCGCCTTAATCCAAACCCGGGTATGCATGACTTGATCGTTTTGAGAAATAATACTAGTATCAACAACATCGGCATTCCAACCTAAAATAATACGAGTACCTTTAAGGCAGCTAGAATTATTCGAGGCCCAATGCCAATGCCTAAAAACCCGCTGACACGTAACATCCAAACGAGAACTAGCAATATGGGATTCCAAAATCGCACAAACAGCAAGATTATTGTCATGAATAACATGCCGAACCTCACTTTGTTTCGGGGAGAGGTTCATTCCCCGAATGTTCCAAGAAGCAACACTAATCATGGATACCCTCGGTAACGGGAGTGCTTGCCCCCTTAGTCGTATTATCAGTTGCCACATTCCTATGATCCTCTTCAACAACCAACTCTTCGTCTACATCTTCACTATCACTTTCATTAATAACATTAAGGGCAACACTATCATTAACTGAAGCATTAGTCCATAACTCCTCCTCAACGTCACCCAAAGAAGCAAAAGAGTTTTTTAATTCCATGCCTTTCCCTTGCTGTGATGAATCCACAGATTTAGTATTATTAATTTCAACTAGAGGAATGTTATTATTAGAGGGTTCCCCTTTTTCAACACGACGATAAACCATATTAGGTTTTGGTTTTGTCAATCTAACACTAGCAATCTGTTTCTTAAGGGGAACCTTAGACCCACTTTTCTTCCTAGTAACAGTAACAAAACCTTACTCATCCACTTGAGTAGTAGAAGTAGATTTAACCTCCTTCACTAATTTGGGACATTTCTCATCCGTGTGATCAAAAATACAGCATGTAGCACATCTTGGGGGCCTCCATTCATATTCAACCTCAATAGTGTCCAAAGAATGTCCCTTACCATTAGTAAACGGAATAGCAACAACCAAGGTATCTAATAAAGCCACTTCAGCCTTCATCTCGATTAGAACCCTAAAATATGTGCATTTTCACCATGGGTCTAGACACATGCTACTAGTATATGAATCCATCATGATAGGAGGCCCAAGTTGGGTAGCTATTAAACTTAATCCTACCTCCGAATAAGCGAGAATTGGAACGTTATGTAATTTAACCCAAACAGGAGCTACACGAACCTCATCTTTGATCAACTTCGCATTAGGAGACCAGATGTTAAGAATCAACGGAACTAAACGAACTAACCAAGGACCACTCTCCAATACTTTCTCCATACCTTCACGTGTGGAGAACTGGAAAAAGAAAAAGCCATTCTTGTGCATAACATGCCTTAACCCGAATTTAGCCCAAGTATTCTTTATGTAGTTTTCCACAAGAGGAAACGCAAGACGTTTCCCAATAAAATATCCATAAAGCGTATTATCAAACGCCGAGCTAACCTCTTTAACCGCCTTTATAGGAATTACAACAGCAGCTCCCTCAACCTATTCATTATTACGTAGTTCCAAAACAGCCACCGTTTTCTTGGTATGCTTATGTTGTAAAACAAACGCAAAAGAATTAGATACCTTATTCATGTTCCCAACATATTAAGAATTAGCCTCTACAGATTGTTCCTTGTTGCACCCTTCCTCATCATGTCGTGTACTAGCAATATCATTCAAAGGTTTAGTAAAAGTGACATTACGAACCGGCATTCTGATCTTGCCCTCAATATTGCGAACTTTAGCAGCCAAACCAGCATCCTCTGATGATGACGACTTAAGACTAGACTTAAGTGTAGTAGTATCCATCTCTCAAAACCCTACCTTCAAAAAAAACGAACAAAAAAAACGAACCAAAAACCACCCAGCAGCAACCAACGATTGAGAATGACAAAAACCCTAACAAGTAGGGTTAAAAAGCGACAACAGACCCCCTCTAACCGACTTCCATCATGCAATTGATATGGATTAAATATAGATCATGAAAACGGCCCAATCAGCACCCAACCACAAACGAAACCCTAAAGATAAAACAACGGAACCCTAAGAAAATCGATATTAACAAACCCTACGTAGGGAATATAAACCGACACAAATAATTAAAGGATAAAGAGCGTCGTATTTAATGTAAACGAAAACTGTATGATGAAACCCTAAAAAGCAACAGCAAAACCTATAGATCAATGAATCGTCCACTTGTAAGAAACTTCAATCAAGGATAATCACAAGGATCATCAACTAGATTAGGGCCCTAGCAAGATAGATTCAAAGATGGTAGTATCTTGATAATCGATTAGGGTTTTTTATTGAAATAGAAATTCGCCCACACCATGAGAGAGACAACGGGTTTTTCTTAGGGTTTAGGGTTTAGGGTTTAGGGTTTAGAGATGCTAAGCTTAGACTAGGAAATCCGAACAAACAACCGAGCAAACGAACAACCTCTATAATAGCAATACTGGGTATCCGCAAATACTAGATAGAAAGGAAACTTACTATCTATACAACTCAACTTAACATATCATCCAATTAGGGTAAAAGAATAATTCTCTACCCATACCATCATCCTTATCATGAATACACATATCAAATAAAAAAAACATATTACACTACCACCTTACATTCAAACACAAATAAATACAATCATGGTCACAAGTCTACGTGTGTGATGCCTTTATAATTATGTTGGCCACCATAAATATAAGTGCCTCCTTTCACACGTGTACTTACTTGCCGAAGAATTACTTCATATCATCATAATTCACATATAAGACATATACCACATTGCAGAATCTTAAACCATAAACTTAACACATAAAGATGCTCCATCAAATAACTACTTTACTCTTATCAAATTGAAATCGAAAAGCATTAAAGGAATGAATATCTTCGCAAACAATTCACAATTATACCAAATATCTGAAAGAAATAATCAATAACAACATGACGGGGTAAAGGACGGGATAAACTTATGCTGGGCCTCGCTTGGGTTTGACTTTGCCTCTGCAAGAATCACCCGACTTCGCGGGTCCAACCCTATTACGCAAATTCAACAAACGATCAACTATCTTATCTCCTTTGGTTCCACAAGAGGCTCCTTATAACGCTTAAGTCTAGTTGGGAAAACGGTTCCCCAACGAGACTTCTTACGGGTGAGGAAAAAACATAGCTAAAATACTAAAAAAGTAATACATATTATATCAAATAATAGTAGACAAAATAACTAAATGAAAATTAGCAAAATATAAAATATATAAGCTATGCAAAATTAGAGGGGAAGCATAACAGTTATAGCATTAAACACTTAAGTCCTAAATGCATCTACATGAAGGACCCCTAGGTTATAGTCTAGGCTCAACCACCTACTTCTCTATAACTGGCTCTGATACCAATCTGTCACACCCCGCCAAGGCGGAAACACGAGGCGTAAACAAGAATGGATATCATCACAACACATGGTGTCTATATAGAGAATACTAAAATGAAAACTAAAGTAAAGCAAAGACACAAAGTGTCATAACAATACCCAAAACCTAACGGTGTATTTATTAAAGAGAAAGAGGTCTCGTTAATAAATGTAATGCAAAACATAATCTAAACAATTCATGCAAACGCATTTATTCAAACAGAAAGCATAAATAAACTCCAAGCATCCTACGGTCTCTTCTCATCCAACTTGCTCTATTATTAGCCACCATTAAGCTTACATGAAAATGATGCTTAAAACGTCAACCATAAAGTTGAGCGAGATGAATCATAGGTTTTACGACATACATACAATATCCAAAATAAAATTTCAATTAGCTGCTGCAATTACCAAAACAATTCATGACAACAATTAACAACAATGGGACGGAACGTGCCTACGATCCATAATCATATCAGCTACATATGTGCGCTACATGGCCTCATATTAGCTCACACAGTCTTACCACCGTCACACCTCGTTTTGCATATTGGGATCCACAATACCAAACATATCATATCGCAACACAACGGGACGGAACGTGCCCACGATCCAATACACATAACTACAGCAAGCTTAAAATCATTTTAACACGACAACAAGACAAGCATCATTCTCACCCCAAAATAACATGAGAAAAAGGGGCTATGAAACTCACCTTTGCTTAGCTTTCTAAAAGACTCTAACAAAAAGCTTCACAAACAACTAGCACAAATCTAAACATCAAAATAACTCGTGTTACACGCTACTAATCCAAAAGCTTAATGCACATGTAACAATCATATGATGGATGTATAAGGTGTTCTATTAACCCCATGGGTCACCTCGACACCATACCCAACTTTAACCACTTCATTAACAAGTTTCACTAGTTAGTCACAATTTGTTCAAAACTGCAGAATTTTAACGTGACTTAACGTACTCAAAACCTCTACTTACTGACCTCCATAATTCATACCAAAA
Organism: Tanacetum coccineum; assembly: GCA_026074375.1. Taxonomy (NCBI): domain Eukaryota; kingdom Viridiplantae; phylum Streptophyta; class Magnoliopsida; order Asterales; family Asteraceae; genus Tanacetum; species Tanacetum coccineum. Next base: position 37,619 of record BQNB010027133.1, on the reverse strand, counting down.
ATCACCTATGTTCATTTATGAGTATATTAACTACCTCATGATTCCCAAGAGCCATTTACATGCACAAGTACTCCTAAGAAAATCAAACTTCAAAACAGTCCTAATTCGGATCTATTTGCACACTAAAACATTTGGACCTAAAAACCATACTTAGACTCCAAATCAGAAGCTCTCCTTAGTGGGATTTCTAATAGACACATAGAAATAAACTCCTGTAGAAGGGCTAAGCTAAATTCGAATTTTAAGTGGGGGTTTTATACCTTGTAATCTTACCTAAATTGACCCGTATTTATTGCTTTGACAACTTTTCTAGCAACCAACGTTTGAATGACTTCCCGACCTTAAAAACTTTCGAGGCCGGATGTTCTGGAAACTAGACTCTCTGAGCTACGTTATAGACACCGGAAACTTGACAAAAGCTATTACCATCATTGAGATAACAGCCGAACAACACAGCCCTAAATTCTGTCCTAATCTAAATCATGTTTTAACGCGATCCAAACCCTAACGAATACACCCATATGATCTTAATTAAACCCTAATCATTATAACATGTTTATTATATCATTAATTATAGATGTTATGAAACCCTAATTATCCATCATAATAATTATTACATGTTTTTAATGATAATTAACTCAAAGGATTATAATTTATACCTTAAATCTTCGAATCTTGAACACAAAAATCACCAAACTTGAAAAAAAATATTTTTCTTCTTCCTCCTTTGATAAAATTCGGCTGGGACAATTAAAAACAAGGGGGAGAAGGGTTTTTGGTATTTATAAGGTTTACAAAATTTTTTAGGATATATATCTTTTACCAATTTTAATTAGAGTAAGATTTGATTTCCTTTTTTTCCTTCCTTTCTTTTTGGCCGATTTCCCCTTTATATATATATATATTTTATTTTTTTATTTTATTTATTTATTAATTACTTAATTATTTGCATTACCTTAAGTTTTTATAAAAACCTAAGCTTATTTGAGTATACCTTTTTGCGTAAACGCAATTTACTAGACTTTTAAAATAAATAACTTTTCATTTTTATTTTAACCTAACTTTCCAAAAATAGAAATTCACATTTCATTCTTATTCTAACTACTAACACCTATTCATACCTAACATTACTAACACATAAATACGTATACGTATAATTACTTACACAATTAACGCGAAACCGCTTCAATCACCGAAATCATTTCCTTGTCACCAAAAGTGAACGAAATGAACTCCACAAAATCCAACACAAATCCAATCCCATTGAGACGATCACGCTCAATGGATTGATTATCCAATCTCACATATCCCACATAAACACATATAAACACATATTAGCACAAATAACACATAACCCATACATTGAAACAGATACATAAGTCAACACTAACGGTTTGACTAACCTGCTCAAGTTATGATTGTCATAGAACCTACCTTCTCAATGATCTCAAAAGGTCCAACAAATCGAGGTGCTAGTTTCCCTTTCTTCCCAAAGCGTACCACACCTTTCCAAGGCGACACTTTGAGCAAGACATAGTCACCTACACTAAACTCTGGAGGCTTCCTCTTCTTATCAGCATAACTTTTCTGACGATTACACGCAAGATCTTCTCAGTAGTCTCTTGCACTAACTCAGGTCTTATCAAATGACCTTCTCCAACCTTAGCCCACATAATTGGCGAACGACACTTTCTACCATACAATGCCACAAACGGAGCACATCTCACACTAGAATGATAACTATTGTTATACGAATTACGTGAAACCGTTAAGTTAAACCATGTAAACTGAAAAACAACTTTAAACGTAAACCGGCATTAAATAAATATAAGTTTACGTCAAATATATGTTATATGAATTTTATAAATATAATTTATAAGTCTACGTAATTTATTTTGAATGTTTTACGTAAACGCTCAAGTTTACCGATTAGTGCACGCATGCATGCATTATACACTACCACCTTAGTAAATAAATACTTACACTTATGTATAAATACAAGATATCAAAAATTAAATGGTTTTACTCTCTTTTTGTCCTAGCTGTCCCCTCCTCCCCTAATATGAGCTAAATGAAACATTTTTGATACTTGAACCTTACCATTTTCATGTTAAACTCTTACTTATGCATACATGTGATTCAAGAACACTCTTAATACCCAACCTAACTCTTCTTTTACTCTTTAAAACCGGCCACCCTTATTAACCTTGCCTAATTTGTGTGAATCTCTTAAGATGCTCTTAAAGCTACTTTAAAGCTTACCTTGATTAGCATTATAAATACAAGTAAACTAAAGACATTTTCATACACATTTTCACTAAGCAAGAAGAATCTTCTCTTCTCATTTCTCTCCTATATTTGGCCGACCACCACAAGGCAAGAACAAGGAAGTTTTTGATATTTTTTAAGTGCATTCCAAGAAGATTTAAGGGTTGTTGTGATAATCAAACAATTTGGGGTTTGATTTAGGTGTTAATCTAGTTAATCTCGTCATTCCATCTTTTAAGGTTCATCATTCTCATCTCATATTTTCCATCTTTATATTTTGTATAATTATCACATTACAGATTTATATCACCATTAGTTTCTATTTTTAAAGATTGTTTAATAGAAACAAGTGATCTTTCTACATGTGAACTTGTAAAGAGTATGTAAAATGACTAATAAAAAAATATGCTCATATATGTGTACAACTTATTTTGTCACTAAATAAATTACTTGTTAAAAACTTAGCTTTCTTATTAAAGATGGTTAAAAATAAGCTTGATCTAGTAAAATGTAGATGTTATCCTTGTTTTTAAAATTTATAATTATTTGTGATAAATTGGTGGAAGGGACTAGGTTTCTGAAAATTGGTGAAAGAGATTAAGTTAGTATGGAGTTGCAATTTATGGGTGAATTTAAGAGGTAGAATATAATTAAATATATTGCTGTCTAGATTTAATACTTGACCCTAAATCTGATCTTGAGTAGTCGAGGCCTTAAAAATATGATAGTACACCTTCATACGATTCCGTGGATATAAAGTAGGGGTGAGAATGGTGCGGATCGTTTTTGGCAAGCTTTACTCAGAATCGATCTATTGTACATACTCGGTACAACAAGACTCCTTATGAGTTTATTCGTGGAAGAAAACCCAATGTTCAACACTTTCATGTGTTTGGATCTCTGTGTAATCCAACAAATGAAACCAAAGGCTAACATTGGTATCTTTATTGGTTATTCTGAGTCATCAAGAGGTTTTTGTATCTACAACCTCCGAACCAAAAATATAATGGAAAAAATACATGTAAAGTTAAAGTTTGATGAACTCACAGCAATGGCTTTTGAATGCAACAATTCAGAACCCGGATTCAACTGCAAAAAATTTCAAGATTCATCGGAAGATTCACAATCAGTACCATCAAAAACAAACTTAGATAATTTATTTGGTCCGCTGTATGAAGAATACTATGCGACGAGTCCTACAAAAGTGTCAGATAATTTCGTTGCACATACTCTTGATAACAATGACACTTCTTCATCATCGTCAATTGTCGTTGAAGAAGATGAAGCTCCTCAAATAGTATCTTCATCAACAGAACAAGTTACCAGTGAATCAAACACTCCAGTCTTGAATGATAATACCGATGAATCATTCAAGAAGACGTTGCAGAACTTGACGGAAATTTTTTCTACATTCCACCTCAAACTCATATGTTCAAAGAAGCTGAGTCATCTTAAACATATCAGGATCCGCCAAATATGCACGAGTTTCACCAAAAAAAGATCCATCAAATATGCATGAATTTCACCAACAACATTGCTCAAGTGATTGGTGATCCCTCAAAACCTGTAATGACAAGAAATCGACTTCAAACTGATGCAGAAGTTTGTATGTACGCGCTGACAATGAGTACAATTGAACCAAAAAATATCAAGGAAGCTATGATTGATGCAAGCTGGATTAAATCCATGCAATATGAGCTGAACTAATTCAAACACCTTGATGTTTAGGAACTTGTCAAATGTCCTATTAGCAGAAACATAATCGCAGTCAAATAGATTTGGAAAAACAAGACAGATGCTGAAAACACGGTTATTCAGAACAAGTCTTGTTTGGTTGCAAAAGGATATGGTTAGGAGGAGGGAATCGATTTTGAGGAATCTTTTACACCAATTGCAAGACTTGAAGCTGTCAGAATCTTTGTGGCATATGCAGCTCACAAAAACATTCCTATTTACCAAATGGATGTCAAAACGACATTTCTGAACGGTCTACTGAAAGAGGAAGTTTTTGTTCGCCAGCCCGATGGTTTTGTAGATCCAGACTTTTCTAATCATGTATATCGTCTAGAAAGATTATACGTCTCACACAAGCCCTCTAGTGCCTGAGTATATAAGCTTTCTTCATTTCTAATCGAACACCATTATACAGGTGAAGTATTGGTCGAGAACGACATTGTTTACAAGAAGACATGGGGATGCTATTTTATTAGTTCAAATTGATAACATCAAATAATTAATACATTTTAATATCAAATTCACTATGAAAATGCTTATAAATATGTTATAATTGTCTGAAAATGTTACTTAATTGTTTATGTTTAGTTTTCAGGGACTGGGTGAGAATTTTAGCAAAAGACGTGAGATTTGGACATAAATGCACTAAAGTGAAGAGTTCAAGGCAGTTTACGGCGTAACACCCCCGAGGGATTACGCCGTAACATATTATAATGAAGAAATGAGTCATCACACCTTTTACGGCGTAAAGCACTTCCTACTTTACGTCGTAACATTCAAAATTCATAGAAGATGATTTATCCGAGTCAGCATTACGGCGTAACATAGGCGACAAGGTTACGCCGTAACATCATTTTAGCCTAGAAGATTGGAAGCCTACGTAGCAAGGTTACGGCGTAACATCTCAAACCAGATTAAGCCGGTACAATTTCGATTTAAATAAATAGGATCCCTCATCCGCTCATTCAGCATCCACTCACTTTCACAACTCACAAGACAGTTCTAAAGGGGTGAACCAAACCCCCAAGGTCCGAAGCATTTCATCAGAAGTCCAAAGGAGAAGTCACTTTACACATTTCTTGTATTTAATCGTTCATAACATTCACTGTAAGAACAATGATGATTCAATCCATGTCTATGTTCATTAATTCTTGCATTTCTATTGCCATGAGCGGCTAAGCACTCTAAGTGCTGGCCTAACCATGTATTATTATTGTTAGGATTAATGTTTCCTATTCAATTATGGTTCTGTTAGATATCCTTATAGCCTTTCATTGATCCCTATGTTTTGGTAGTATAAAGGGTGGCTTAATCTTGTAAAATCCTGAATTAACTTACCAGATGAACCTGGGATTAACGGGGTACTAGGGTAGCTTGACACCTATCCTTAGTGTAGGAATTGACCAAATTACCGCCTTTGCCATATTAAATACTTAAAAAACACATGAACTCTTTCAGAGGGGGTTAATAATCGGTTTAGATTATAGATTGGTCTTAAGGGTAGTTTAGAGGAAATAACTAACAACAAAACCTGGATCCCCACTCGTGTGATTGTAGGGGATTGTGGGATCGCAAAATAAGTATAGGACATACCTCAAATGCCAATTTGGGTAAGTCGATATTAGAACCACTAATGGAACTTATAATTGAACATTGCACAAGAAAATGTAATCATAGCATTAGTAACGAAATGGTTAGGCTAGCACACTTTTCTCCCTGAATACTTCTATCAATTTACTTTTCTGCATTTATTTTTCTGTAGTTATTAAAATCAACTTAAAAACTATTTTTAAATGTGACATAATCAAATTAAAACTAGTAAACATTAGCTCTTGGGATGACCTCGGATTTACCAAACTACTGCACTATATACGACCGGGTTCTCTGCCCGTTAGTGCGTGTATCGGTACACAAGTTTTATAAATTTAAAACTTAGCAATTAATTATTTAAAACAATTTTACGCATCAAGTTTTTGGCGTCGTCGCTGGGGAGCTAAATTTAGTTTTAGTTTGATTTCTTATTACTAAACATTTCAAAAAATCATAATGGCTGAGGGGGAAATCGATAACCTCACCATGGAGCAGTATCTAGGATTGACTCGAGTAAACTAGGCACCGGGCATGGTCAAACCTGAAATAGGAGGCAATGTGAATTTTTGAGGTAAATAGTCAATTCATGCGAGAATTGAGGGAGGATACCTTTTCCAGAAATAAGAACGACGATGCCCATGAGCATGTAGAGCGAGTTTTAGACATCGTCAGCCTATTTAACATTCCCAGAGTATCACATGATGCTGTCATGTTGCGCGTCTTCCACATTCCTCCTGGAACCATCGATTCATGGGATCTCCTTAAAAAGGCCTTTATCCAAAGGTATTGTCCACCATCAAAGACTGCCATGCAGCTTGAAGAAATCCACAACTTCAAGTAGAAAGGAGACAAAACATATTGTATGGTAATTAACTCACCATGTTTTTAAAATAAAGAGTTAACTATCCCAGAGCAAACGGCTACTGGTAAAGGAACATCAAATCCGTTAATGGCTGGTAGTTTGCCAAAAACTACAAATCCAACTTAGTTGGATTGTTGCTGAAAAGATGTTGCTGTGTTGCTGAGAAGACAAAGTTGCTGCTGAAGATGGATAGTGTTTAAAAGCTCAAGAAATGTTAAAAGTGTTTGGATACATCCTCTATGTGCTAAAGAAGATAAATCTGAAGAAACATGAAGTTAAAATGAGATACAACAATGAAACAATCTTTAAAGCTTCCCCTTGAATTAAGATCTTCTTATACATGTCACCACTTTAAAATAAGCTGCAAACCATATAGTCTTGTCTTCTTCCCCTTTTTGTAATCATTAAATAGGGGTCTTCTATAGATAAGCAACTTGTGAACACTTTCCCTTAAGTGGTACATGTAGATGGTTAAGCATGTTAACAATAAACTTCCCCTGAAAGTATGCTAACCGTCTCTTGAATCTCGAAATCAGTTGGCTTCAAATAGGAATTATTAATGAAAATCATCTAAGTGCAATAACATCATCCTCTCTTATGTGACTGTTGCCTCAGCCGGCGATCTACTTGCAATCCTTGTTTGTACATAACAAAAAGGTTACCCTTGTCACACAATTGATTAAAAAGCCATTGCATCAAATGTCTTCATAATACTCTCTAAAACAAACCATAAACTTTATCATCGTTTGAGACCCAAATGCGTCCAATAACCCAAAAAACAATGTGTCATCTGATATCTGATAAAGCTAGCAGTACAAACTAGCTATATCAGACAAATCAAATGGTACTATCCAAACGGTACAAACTTAAAAACTGCCATTTTAGTGACCAACTTTCTGTCCCAAAACTGTCACCAATCTGTTTCTGTTTCAGTCACTAACCATCGGTACAAAGTAGAAGAAGCGGTACAAAGTCCAAGTAACCACCGGTACAAACTTGAACTGACCACGAGCACCAAGCAGCCAATCAAACTCGCAATTCTCTTGGCACTTGGCAGAGAGTAGTACATACTCGTCATAAGCAGCAGCAAACGAGACAGCAGTACCATATGTGACCACGAGCAGTACCAAGATTGACCCTAGTATTACCAGTGGTACTAAGCTTATAAATCATCGGTACTAACATATGTACCAGCGGTACAAACACAAAGCTATCGGTACTAACTTAAGAACGAGCAATACAACCCATTGTTGGTCCCAATCAGTAGTACTCTTTCTTGTGGTCCATCATACCAGCAAACAAAACGAACTTGTGCGGTCCTCTTGTTCACGTCCTTGGCAGCTGTGTTTGCACAAATCGTCATTGGCAGCAGCAACAAATGTGAATCCTTGGCAGCTTTAAAGACCATGACAAACCGTACTTCATGGTTCATTTACATTAACCACGACTTCTTTTAGGGTTTTCATAACCCCATAACCTGCTCTGGCATTGAATATTAGGGTTTGTTGGGAACTTTTAGGAACCCTAATATTTCCTGTTGTAACACCACGCAGCCAAGAAAACATTAACCTTAACCTTGACAGCGAGCAATATTGTACCATTAAATAGCCATCAAGTCCTTGTTGCAGCTTTGAAAACACTAGCAGTACTAATGATGTTAGTACCGCTTATGGTGTTTCCAATTCTTCTGGTCAAAATTCATAGTATGAACAAACATCATCATACTCCTTGCTTGCTAATCAATCAAGTTGTCCTCAACTGGATCATGAGGACTTAGAACAGCTTGATGAATATGACCTTGAAGAAATGGATTTGAAGTGGCAAGTGGCAATGATCTCAATGAGAATGAAAAAGTTTTACAAGAAGACTGGTAGAAAACTACAGTTTGATGCAAAAGAACCAGTTGGCTTTGATAAAACCAAAGTGGAATGCTACAATTGCCACAAGACAGGGCATTTTGCTAGAGAGTGTAGAATCAAGGGAAATCAAGATAATAGGAGGAGGGATGCATGGAACTCTGGAAATAAGGATGGGAGCAGAAATGGAAAGAAGGAGGAATCTAAAGCATTGGTGACAGTGGATGGAGAAGGTGTTGATTGGAAAAATCATTCAGAAGAAGAAGAAGATGAAGATTATGTTTTGATGGCTTGCAACAGCTCAGAATCAGACACAGAGGTAACTTCTTGTTCAACTAAGTGTAAAGAGTCTTATGCTAACCTTAAAAAACTGTATGATGCTCAGAGAGAACAACTTAGTGATGCAAGCATAGAAATAAAAGCATATTCTCAAGGTCTTAAGAAAGTTGAAGCACAATTAGTTGCTCATCAACAAGGTCAACTTTGGTATGAACAAAAGATAAAATTTATGAAGATAGATTTAGATGATAAAACAGATGTTCTAACATACCATAAGAAATTGCTAGCAGAAGCTCAAAAAGAAAAAGAAGATTTAAAGGCTAAAGTAGAAAAATGGCATAACTCTTCTAAGAATCTTAGTAAACTGCTTAATACCCAAATGAGTGCTAATGATAAGTTTGGGCTTGGGTATGGGGATCACAGATATGATGGTATTTTGAGCTATGAAAATGAAGTTTTACAAAGTGTTTTTATGAATAAAGAGAGTGAGTTAGAAAAACAACCTTTGTATGATAGGTTTGTTACAGCAGGTGGAATGCATGCTGTACCCCCACCCATGACAGGGAATTATATGCCCTCTGGACCTGATATTGAAGTAGATTACTCACAATTTACATATGGTCCAAAACAGACTCAACCTAGTGAATCTGAATCCCAATCAAGTGAATTTGATACCTGTGAATCTAACATTAGTACAGAACCCTCTGAATTAGTGTCTGAACCAGTTGTCAATGAATCTAATGTAGAATGTCAACCTAAGGTCTGGTCTGATGCTCCTATCATTGAGGAGTATGAATCAGATAGTGAAGATGAGTATGTGTCTATACCAACAAAACAACAAGAAACACCTAGTTTTGCTAACCAGCAAGTAAAAACTCCTAGGGAAACTGTTAAGAATCAGTTCACACATAGTCAAAAACCTAAAGTTGACAAGAAAGAGTTGGGGTATGGGTTTACTGTAAGAGCATGTTTTGTATGTGGTAGTCTTAATCATTTAATCAGAGATTGTGATTTTCATGAGAAGAGGATGGCAAGAAAAGCTGAGTTAAACAATGGTTGGAATAATGTGCAAAGAGTGAAGAAACAAAACCAATTTGTTCCTTCAACAGTACTAACTAGAACTGGTATATTTCCAGTTAATACTGCTAGAACTAGCGGTACTAAAATTTTTAGTACTGCTAGGCAAAGTGTTAATAGACAGACAGTACTAACTAGTACTGCCATAAAAGTTAATACAGTTAAGCCAATTGTGAATAAAGTTAGACCAGCAAATGTTTATAACAAAAATCATTCACCATCTTCAAGACCTTTCAAAAAGACAACAGTACTTAGAACAAACTTTTCAAATCAAAAGCTTAATACTGCTAAGGTAAATGCAGTTAGTACTGTTGGGGGAAAAAGGGAAACTGCTGTTAAGCCCTCAGCAGGTTGTAATTGGAGACCAGAAAGAAACAACTGGCACAATATCATCCACATACAGTATGGATCCAATCATGAGAAACGTTACACATTCAAGATCTACTTAGGCAGACACCAAGCCCATAACAAGGCTTGGGTCCCGAAGAGAATCAAATCTCTTTCTTTTAATGTGCAGGATAATCCACAAAAGGCTAAAGAATAAAAGAATTGTTGATAGTGGATGTTCCAGGCACATGACTGGTAACAAGGCCTACCTTGCCTAAATTTCAAGACTTTAATGGAGGCCTTGTTGCTTTGGAGGAGTAAAGGTTACATCACTGGTAAAGGTAAAATAAAAACTGGAAAGTTAGATTTTGAGGATGTGTGCTTTGTGAAAGAACTTCAGCATTTCAATCTCTTTTCTGTGTCACAAATGTGTGACAAAAGAACGATGGTTCTTTTAGTGACTCTGAATGTCTTGTTTGTCTCCTGAATTTAAGTTTCCTGATAAAAACAAGTCTATATACTTAAAATTCCCCAGACAAAACAATATGTATAATTTTTTCAATTTAGAGAAACATTGTTCCTTCAGGAGATTTAGCTTGTTAATTGCAAAGGCCACAACTGATGAATCTAACAAATGGTCATATGAGATTGGGTCATGTCAATTCACAAAACGTTAAAACAAACTTATGCAGGGAAACCTTGTCAAAGGTCTACCTTCAAAGATTTTTCAAAATGACCACACTTGTGTTGCTTGTCAGAAAGGAAGGCCAAATCAGTAAGCTCTATTAGCCATACTTTACAACTTCTTCATATGGATTTATTTAGACCTACATCTGTAAGGAGTTGAAATCATAAGACTTATTGCCTGGTTATCACTGATGATTTTAGCAGGTTTAGTTGGGTATTTTTTTAAGAACTAAGGATGAAACTAGTGGAATCCTTAAGACTTTATAAGACAAATAGAGAACCAATTTTAAATCCAAAAAGTTAAAACTATAGATTGATAATGGTACAGAATTTAAAAACAAGATGTTATTGAAATTATTTGGTTCAAAAGGAATCAAGAGGAATATAGCACTACAAGAACACCACAACAAAATGAGTTGCTGAAAGAAGAACAGACCCTTATTTAGCTGCTTGTACCATGTTTAGCAGATTCATTTTATACCAAACACTTTTTAGGCTTAAGCAGTTAAGTACTGCTAGTTATGTTTCTAAATAGGGTATTTGTGACCAAGCTCATAATAAACACCTTATGAACTTTTAACTGGTTAAACTACCAATTATGAGCTATATAAGACCTAATTGGGTGGGTGCAAGTGACCATCTTGATTACCATTGACCACCTGGGCAAGTTTGCTGGAAAATCAGATGAAAGGTTTTTTGTTGGTATTCTACTAACAAAGCAAGGCTTTTAGAGTATACAATTTAGGAAACTATAAAAGTTTAAGAAAACCTGCACATCAACCTTTTTTAGAAAACAAACCAAATTATCAGGGTAAAGGAACCAACTTGGCTTTTTGATCTTGATTATTAACTGTTTCTAAGAATTATCATTCCTGTTAGATCAGAAATCAAGCTAACCATCAAGCAGGTCAACCAGAAGCTAACCAAAAATGCAGGTACAGAAACAATAGTTGATGCAGGGGAATTACTGAAAAAAGAGGAGAATCTGCTCAGGACTGCTTTGTAACAGCCAATATGGCCTTCTTATTCTTCAACAATCACTCCTGATTTAAAGACAGATGAAAAGAGAGATGGTTCAAGAGAGGAAGAACAAGTCTTTTTGGAAGAACTTGAAAGACTTAAGAGGCAAGAAAAGGATGCTAATGAGGAAGCTGAAGCTCTCAGGAAGGAGTTTGCACAAGAAACTAAGAACTTGGTTTTAAAGAAGATCAGCAAGGGCTACATTACTAATATATTTTAGAACTGTTATCACACCAGGCTAAAGCTCTACAGTACTAACTTAGTTAATACTCTTAGCACACCAGTTAGTACTGCCAGTCCTCATGAGGGACTAACTCTTTCTGATCCAACAAATCCTGAATAAGATGATTCAGAAATACCTCCACTTGAGGATATTTATCAAAATTCTTCTGATGGTATTTTTACTAATTCATCTTATGATGATGAGGGTGCAGTGGCTGACTTTACAAACTTGGAAACTGTTGTGAATGTTAGTCCTATTCCCACATCCAGGATTCACTCCTCTCATCCTTCAGCACTTATTCTAGGAGATCTAAACTCAGCAGTTCAAACAAGAAGCAAATTGAATAACAGTTTTCTGTACCCAGGCTTTTGTTATCTATGTCCAAAAGCAAAGAAGAAATAAATCAAAGGACTTCCAACATTGTTTATTTGCTGTTCCCTGTCACAAAATGAACCCAAGAAAGATTTCAGAAGCACTGAAGATAAAGTTGGGTTATGCTATGCAAATAGAATTGCCTGGCACAGTTTAAATACAGAAAGTTTGGGTCCTATTAATTGCCTATTTGAAGAAGGCTATCGGTACAAGTGGGTTATCGAATAAGAAGGATGAGAGAGTAGTGTTGTCAGCAACAACACAATAAGGTTAGTTGCTCAAAGGACATAGGCAAGAGGAAGGTATAGACGATTATGAGTTTTTGATCCAGTGCCATGATTAGAAGCCATAAGGATCTTTTTAAGCCTTTTGCCTCATATATGGGTTTTATAGTCTATCAAATGAATGTGAAAATGCATATCGTTTATGGCAAAATTGATTGAGAGGTAAATGTGTCTCAACGGCACCCAGGTTTTCTAGATCCTAAATAACCCAAAGAGTCTACTAAGTGGTTTAAAAATCCTCTATGGCCTACATCAAGCTCCCAGAGCCTTGTATGCTACAGTATCTACTTTCTTATTGAAAGAATGATACAGACGAGGAACCAATGTACAAAACTCTCTACATAAAGAAGGACAAACATATATCATACTACTGTTCAAGTCTATGCGAAGATATCATCTTTGGGTCTACAAAGAAATCTTTGTGTGATGAATTTTGAGGTATTAATAAGAGTAAAATTTCAATGAGTTTTAATGGTAAGCTCACATTCTTTCTTGATCACAAGTCCAAACAGAAACCGGATGGTAACTTAATTAGTCAGGAAAAGTATGTTGGCAAAAATCCTGAATAAGTTTGACTTTGCAAATGTTAAGACTCAAGTACACACCTATTTGAGACTCAGAAGCCTTTACAAGATGAGGAAGCCAATGATGTGGGATGTTCATACTCTATAAGGACCAAGAATGACTCTTTAATGTACTTGACTGACTACTTCTTTAGGCCTGATATTATTTTTTGCAGTCTGTGCTTGTTCTAGTTTCAGGTCACTCTAAAGTCATCCCATTAATGGCTGTCTAAGAGAAATTTTAGGTATCTAAGGGCCATACCCAAACGTGGGTCTTTGTATCCTAGAGTGTCTTCATTGAGACCTAGAATCCTACTCAGATAGTGACTATGCTGCAGCAAATCTTGACAAGAAATCCACAACAGGAGGTTGTCAATTTCTTGGCATGAGACTCATTTCTTGGCAATGCAAAAAGCAGACCATTGTGGCTACTTCTATTATAGAAGCAGAATATGTTGCTGCTGCAAGCTGCTGTGGGCAAGTTTTGTGGATTCAAAATCAAATGTTAGACTATGGGTTCAACTTCATGAATACAAAGATCTACACTGAATAAATGAAAGCCCAATACTCATTGTAAAAGAATACCAGTATATATCCAAAAATAAAGCATATTTGCTATTAGCACCACTTTCATAAGATGCTTTATGAAGACACATATCAGGTGCTAAAATCCACACTTGATGACAATTAGCAAATCTACTAACCAAGGCATTTGAAGTTAGCAGGTTCCAGTTCTTGTTGTTTCTATTGGGTAATGATAAATCCATAAAGCTGCATTGGATATATTATTTAAAAGGAGGCAATATGATGTGTTGATAATTTGTATAAAGTTTTTAGGTGTATGGATACATCTTAAACCGTAGTGATGCTCTTCAAAAGGTGAGAGGATTTGAGAGTCCCATTGAGAAGAGGTATTAAATGGTACTGAAGACACCGTGTTATCATACGTTTGTTCCTTCCTTTGGTTGACATAGTTAGTACCCTTGACCGTAGCAAAGTTAGTCCACTGTGCAAAGTTTGTACTGCTATAGATACGTTGAAGAAAATACCGCCAAGTTACAAAGATGTCAAATTGAAACTACTGATTTCTCCTTTCCCTTGAAATTAAGGTCTCCTAAACCTAATAAAAATCCCATCTCAATTGCACAGTTCCTTACGCAGATCTCTCTCAAATACATTCGTATCTGCAAGCCCTTAATATCTCCTTAAACGACGATCACTCTTTCAACTACAATGAGCTGTTCTTGTTTCCATGTCTAAAGCACAATAAGGTGCGTCTCGGAGAAGTCCCTGAAGGGAAATGCAGAGTTTCCACGAGATCATTGATTTTTCTTACGCACCTTCAATTCTCATGCTCTCACTGTAAGTCCATATTTCTACTACATGTTGTTTGAACATTTTTGCATTTCTGCTAAGTCCAAAATAAGCAACAATGTTAGGCACAATACTGTTCAAGAAGCTGGCAGCCTATGTCTATCTCTGGCATCAATAAGAAGTGATCTTATTTTTGATGATGCTATTGGGATAGACTCATTACCTAATCAGGCTATATGTGATGATATACAGCTTATGGGGTATGAGGGGGATTTCACAGTGTTAACATTTAATAAGGCTTTGTTTTCACCCCAATACAGGTTTTTATTTTATACAATAAATCATTGTCTTAGTTCAAAAAGCACCTCTTGGATCAAATTACCCTACCTAAATTTGCCACTATGCTGTCATTTGTTAAACATCTAATCACAGAGTATATATTTTTCCTAAAGTTAATTTGTGATGGAAATGGCTTTAGAGACATTTAGATGCTAAAAAGAAGTTTTGTGTCATGTACCCACAGTTTTATTTCTATCTTTTAAGATAAACAACTAGCTAATGTACCTAATACCTTTAATCATTTTCCCTGTAAATACTTTAATTAGTAACAGTCTTTTCTTTCATGGTTAAAAAGGTAAACATTTCTCAGGAAAGTCACCCCCTTTATTTGCTTCAATTTGGTTCAAAACCAAGCAAAGGATGAGGTTGCTACCTACTTCAGAAAGACCATCTGAAGCACAACCTACACCCTCTCCTGCTCACACTAGTGAAGTACCTTTTGAGCCACATACTGACTCATCTCCTGCTCACACTAGTGAAGTACCTATTGAGTCACAGACTGACCCATCCCCTAGACCTTCACCTACTACTATCATTCCTGACTCTATTCCAGAAACTTCTGGTGGGAATCTTGGAGGTCATTCATCCAGTGATAAATCCCTTTCAGGGACTGAGGGTGAACTGACACTCCAAAGTGTCTATGATCTTTGTCTCTCTTTATGTGCACAGGTTTCAGATCAAGCCAAAGAAATTCAACATTTGAAGGCTCAGATCAAAAAGCTCAAGAAGCAAGCTAAACCTGTCATCAAACACCACAGAGCATGGATGCACAGTGTCTCCTTGAAGCAAAGATTAGCAAGAAAGAGATCCTCAAAGAAACAATGGGTGCACAAAGAGTCTGTATCCAAACAGGGGAGGAAGTTTGCTAAAGGTGAATCTTCAGTCCAAAGAGATCCTCTATTTGATGAACTTGATCATATTGGAAACAGAGAATGATGAATATGTACTTAGTCATTTACAAGTAGAAAGGTTAGTACTGACAAGGAGAAGGTTAGTACTGACAAGGATAAAGTTAGTACTGACAGACCAATAGTTAGTACTGACGGATCCAAAGTTAGTACCGACAGGCAAATTGAAGGTACTGATGAACAAAAAGTTAGTACTGATGAACAAATTGAAGGTACTGATGAGCAAAGGAAAGATATTGATGATCATTATGAAGAAGGAAGTGGTACCCAAGTCACTCAAACACCTACTTCTACAATATTTAGAGATGATGAAACAATAGCTAAGGTTCTTCTCAACATGAGTCAAGCCAAAGCAGTTTCATGAGAGAAGGAGAAAGGAGTAGAGTTTGAAGGATAATGAAGAAAATTGACATACCTAGGCAGGGCTCCTCTTCTAAAAATAGATCCAGAAAAGACAAAGGAAATAAGAAAATAGAAAGAGGAGGATGAAAACTACAGTGAATCTGATTTAACCCTTTGAAGCTAGAAGAAGATTTAAACTACATGAAAGTGATGAAGAGATGGCAGGAAAATACAAGAAATGGAATGTGAAGAAGAAAGAAACAATATTAGCAGAAAAAAAGCTACCAAGAATCACTCATAAGAAGTTGATGGATGAATAAAGCAAGAATTGAGGCAGATAGACTTCCCTTGCTGAGAAGCTTCAAGAAGAATAAAGAGAGCAATTTACAATAGAAGAAAGATCAAAGTTCATTCATGCCATAAATTTTCTGCACAAAAGAAAAATTCTTGCACATTCAAAGAATCTAACTACCAGGAACAACCACCAACCAAGAATCAAACGTGAGAAAACCAAATGATGACCTACTTGAAGCATGTAGGAAACGTACAAGCAAGCTGGAATGAAAATCCAGAAGTATGATGAAAATACAAACTCAGTATTAAAGATAAAGAGTCAAATGAAGATTTCATTTCTAATTGGGTCCGCTAAAGATAAATACTGATTCAAAGGATGATGAAAAAGGAATTGATTCCTCTACTAAGAATGAAATGGTCAAGGAGAGAGTAATAGCAGAAGTCCCAAGGAGGAAGTAAAGAAGAGGAAAGTGACAGAAAGAGAAAACTTAGTACTAGGAAAAAGATGAAGTCAAGAAAAAGAAGATTCATACAAAACACTTCTGAAGATGATAGTGAGAAAGAGAATGATGAGCTAAGATTACATTTAACAATAGCTCCAAATAAGGAAAAAGAAGTGAATTATGAAATACTTGACAGAAAATATCCTATCAAAGAATGGAAAACAAAGTGTCTTGGAATTAAACCACAGGATGATAAAGCTGAACACTTAGAGAAGATAAATCAAAATGTGGTGATTAGAAGTAATGGACAAAAGAGATACTTTAGTACTTTGATGAGGGTGTTGTCCATTAATTGATAGAGAAGATTTAAATGCTGTGTAACCAACTGGTAAAGGACAGATATCAAGGTGAGATACGCTGAAGGATTTGATAGAGTACTTGGGGAGATTTTGATGGTTATGTTTAATCCAGATGATGAAGATGAGTTTTGGAATTCACAACAGGATGGAAAAATATTTAGATGTGGAAGTTACATTTTCTTCAGGGTTACACACTTTAGTGACTGAGGCATGGATTATTCATTCAATGCTGTAGAGAAGAAGTATCACTTTGAGAAAGAAAGTACTGGTGCAAATGCTGTAATTAAAAGTTGGAGTCCTGAAGAAGATAGTACAATGGCATTGGCG
Source organism: Tanacetum coccineum (assembly GCA_026074375.1). Classification (NCBI taxonomy): domain Eukaryota; kingdom Viridiplantae; phylum Streptophyta; class Magnoliopsida; order Asterales; family Asteraceae; genus Tanacetum; species Tanacetum coccineum. The sequence goes on along the minus strand of BQNB010027133.1, from coordinate 20,151 downwards.
TAATTATGATAATGTCAATAAGCTTACTTGCGAGTAGAACCTAAAGACTCTGATGGAGATGAGGAGGATCTTTGAGTGTTGGTTTCAAAACCACACAACAAATGGTCATCAGTTCACCATGCTTAACAGACATAAGAACTGGCTAGTCCATAAGCAAACGGCTTGTGGTAAAGATTTTCACAAATCACAGTTCATGGTTTGACAATTACCAAAAATTGTAGGGTTCATAACTCACCTTGCTTATCCTTAGTGAAGAGTTTGGCTATTCCCCAAGATCAAACATTTCTTGGTAAAGACTAATCAAATATGTTGAAAGCTGATAGTTTGCTAAAACTATAATGTTTTTAATCAATGCACCATGTTATGCAATGAAGCATTGCTAGTCCAAAGGCAAAACGATATTTGTTAAAGACAAATCAATTTTCGATGATGGTTTGACAGTTTACCAAAAACAGTATGGTAATTAACTCACCATTTTTTTAAAATATAGTAGTTAAATATTCCCAGAGCAAACGGCTACTAGTAAAGGAAACATAAAATGCCGTTCATGGCTGGTAGTTTGCCCAAACTACAAAGCCAACTAAGTTTGATTGGTTTGCAGGAAAAAGATGTTGCTAGTGTTGCAAAGAAGACAGTGCTGCTGCTGAAAATAAAGAGTTTAAAAGATCTAGAGATTGATAGAGAGTTTGGATACACCCACTAATAGAGCTTAAGAAGAAAATCTGAAGAAACATGAAGTTAAAAGATTCAACAATCTGTTTAAGGAGGATTGTTTTGTGAATTAACGTTTTCCTAACATAGTACCGCCGACAGAACAAATAGTTAGTACTGATAGTTATAGTTAGACAGGCTGACAGTACAAAGTGTTAAGTGACTGATCAGTTAGTTTTAGTACCCCGAAAGAAGAAAATATTATACCGTTTAAAGAATATGTAAATGAATATTTTAGTGATCAAGATATGTACACGTTTTGTAAGCCTGTTAGGGTTTATCCTTGGTCTATAAAAGGATCCCTCTTGGCATAGTTAGAGACACGAACTCAAGATATCTCATAGCAAAATCATATCTCATTAGTTAGTAATCTGTAATCACTCAAAGCAGATTAATAGAAATTATTATTTAGTTCTTCATTGTTCTTCTTAGTACTTGTGTTAAGATTCCGCATTAACACATAGTATTCAAAATCAGTGTTTCTACATAGTCAACTGTATTTATACATCTTGGCTATCATCCTTAATAGGCTGCAGAAATCTATTTAACAAGGGACTCACAACACCACCCAACATTTATGATACTCAACTAACTGTAGATGAACACCCCAACTATCACCAAAGTCAATTATACATATTCTCGTCATATCTGATACATCAACCCATAATCATCTTCAACTTCCATATCCACCATCTGATCTTCAACAACTGTAGATTAATAATATTCCATAGAAATATGCCCACATATCCACCATATGCCTATGGTTTATGAAGCAACCTGAGGGACTCTGATGATCAGACTTCACCTTTAGCAAGTCACAACACCTAATAATATACTATTTATATCTTTCTTCATTGACCTAAAGCCCCAAGTATATAGTTTCCCCACATCCCAAGAGTAAGATCATGCAAAACCCAACTTTAAACCATGCATGGCATAGTTCTTTCTCTGAAAATTTCAAGATTGCCGCGAGGCATACACAATCACCTTTTTCTCAACATGAGTTACAACATTCTAATCCTTGAATTTGACTAGCATCACAGTCAAACCACTATCATCTTCTGATCCATCAAGCAACTGATAATATGTTGCAGAATTTTAATCAACCTCATGCTACTGAATCTCTAAAGTATAATTAGTTACAAAGTGGAGGTTTTCACCCTAGAAAAAGCCACTAAAGTCCTAAGTAATTATAACATTTGGCCAATCAATCAACCCATTATACCATCAACGAAATAAATTTTTACTAATCATAACTCCAACCAGGAAGTTTTCTAAATTTCGAACGCTTATGATTTTGGCCATATATCATATTCCACAATAGCAGTCAAGTTGATTCCAATTGGAGGTGAAAGCTTATGATGTCTATTTGTTAACCATGCTTTAAAACCTAGGACTACTATCTAAAAACCTAGAGCAAGACATGTTTTCCAACAGCAGCTCTAGATTTGGTCCGCAACCGTAAAATAACCATAACTCTATAACTCCTTCAACCGAAATCGTTACAAGAGTAATCCAACTCACCATATGAACTTAAGACTCATTATAACCAAATAGGAAATTTAACTCAGTACTATAGACAAAATTTGGGGAACAAGCTCCGATATTCTGCAGTCCTAAAACAGACTATATTTTATACCTATAACTCGATCGCCCATCACTTCAATTCTACAATTTATCCGAACACGAGGCTACAAACATTGAATTAATTAATCTAACACCTATCTCACATCACTTACAACCATTGAATTCCAAAACAAACCCATGTCCCTGGACTTTCATGCTCATAAGAACCTTAAATCAATAACATACAATAACATAAAATTCACAACAAGGCAACGACTCTCACTCAAACTTTTGATTCTTCCGTGCAATGTATTAAGAATTAGCAATCTTGGAAATTTACCCTTGACAATGCACTACTTATCCGCTACTCATATTCTTAACATTTCCAAAACAAGATTTTCAAATGAAACTTCATGATCCTCCAAAATACTTCTAAGTAAATCAAGAAATCCATCGATGATAAACACCATAACAAACTTTTCTAAATACAACTTGCACACCCCGTTCATTTAGTACATGAAAACCGCTGGTGTTTTCATCAATCCTAAAGGCATAATTGTAATCCCGAAGTGTCCATACCACGCTCTAAGTACAATATTTGAAATATCCTCTTCACGCACTCTCAACAGATAATAACCAGATCAAGGTCTAACTTGGAGAAATAACGTGATCCTTGCAACAATTTTAACAAGGTCCGTACAATTCCCCGGGATATTCTTAAAGGCAGATTGTCCTAACTCTGCGATATGTCGATTCACATACATAGTAAAATCGTCCATATTTCCCAACAAACAACACGGCGAACCCCTACCGAGAGTGACTTACCGAATAGAGTGCATTATTAACACCGAAGTCTAAGGTTATGAACTAATGAGCAGGGAAGCAATGGATATCAAATGAAAAGCTAGAAACGTATAAGTATTTCACAGACGCAAATAGATCACAGACCGCAATTCCCTGAGAAACCTTTAAAAGAAAAAGGGTGGAATAAACGTACCGACAGAAAATGCAACCGAAAGGATCAACAATTCGCTCTAACAACACAACACTTAACAATTGACCATACCCATCAAAATGAGAAGATAGAATTCATATAACAATAATTGACTTTACTCGAAAGAACCAACAAAATACTGTTAATAAACAATTTGTTTTAAAAATAATAAAGAAAGTCGTCTAAAAATAAAGAAAATTGATTGTAAATCTTGAAATCATCCTTGATAAATCTTCAAAAAGAAACCTAATTTAAACATGTTATTATAGGAAAATCATGGACTTCAAACATGTATTATAAAACTTAGATTTATCAGCATAAAAAATGTAATTCAGATTTTATTTGTAAAATCATTTTAGACATATCTTAATCATAAATGTTATTTTAGACCTGAATTTCATAATTTATATAAAGACTTTACCATTAACCAGAGCCAACGATGTATTCATACAAAATTAATAATAAAGATCATTTACTTTTCTCCCAAACCTCATCAAGATATACTTCCAAAAGATTTTACTTTTAAAATGCGTAGCATTAAATAAAAGACATTGTAATACCAAAAAGGATAACGAAATACCGTAAGGCTTTAACACAACCTATTCTCTTAAAAGAGAAAATATACCAAAACCAATAATCAAAACAACAGTCAAAAAACGAACAATACAAGCACACATTTCAACTCATGAGCAAAGACACAAGACTGCAAACCAAGAGAAGACATAAAGAACTCGTCCGTAAAACGATCCAAATAAAACCAAAAGAAAACATCGTACTAACATGTCGTTAACCAATGTTACAAAACCAAAGGATTTATAAAAAAGGGATCACATCTCTGTACTAATTTTCACTAACCAAGAACTCCTAAACAAAATAAGATATTTCATATGAAAAGAAATCAAAGCAAGGAATACCGACGAAATGTACCATAATCCCCAAGCAAATCCGAACAACCAATATTATATCAAGACACCAAAATGGAAAAGATAAATCATTTGTACCAACATGGCACGAACAAGGAATGCTAAGATGTGAGTAAGATCTCCGAACGCATAATCAAGTGAACGAACCACTTAATAATCACTATAGTAGAAATAAGAGGTATCCAGGATATCTATAAATATATATAGAAGGGAAACCTATTGACTACTTAACAAAGCCCAACAAAATCACCCATTAGCTAAGAGAAGAATTCTCTAACGATACAACCATACATGCTATAAATACACATATCACATCATCTCATATTAACATCTAACAAATAAACATCGATCAATGCAATTATGGTTACAAGTCCACGTGTGTGATACCTTTATAATTATGTTGGCCAGCATAATTATAAGTGCATCCTTTCACACGTGTACTCACTTCCAAGACTACACATCTCGATGATAACACATATATAAGCACATATACCACATTGCACATCTTAAACTACTCCAATATAACTTAAGTGTAAAAAAAAATGATGCTCAACAACGAGAACACTTACTTATATAAAGATAAAATCAAAAATGACATAAAGGAACGAAATTCTCGTGCGCCTCCAAAATTCGAAATACCGAAGAACTAATCACAATAACAACGCGACGAGGCAAAAGAAAGAATAAACTTATGTTGGGTTCCTTGCTTGGGTTTTACTTTGGCCTTCGTAATAGCACCCGACACCGCGGTCCAGAACTAACTACGATCATCCTAGTTATGCTACTAATAGCCATATCATATTATGCTTCTTGAACGCGACAGGACTCGCAGGTTATTAGACTAGGCTCAATCACCCTACTCTCTATAACCAATGGCTCTGATACAAATCAGTCACACACCACAAGCCCCGCCAAGGCGGAAGCGACGAGTTTTAAACGACATGGATTAACCGTTACAACACAAATGTACTACTAAGAGATTACTAAAAGGAAAAGAAAATAACTATATGGGACACTATGTGTCATAATAATACCCTAACACAAATAAATGACTTGATTTATTAAGTAATGTCGATAAACCTGCGACAAAGTGCCATAACCAACATAAAAGTAAATCAATCCAACTTAAATTAATCCAGCAGAACATAAGTCCTAAATCGAAAGAACAAATAAGAAGAACACCACAACCAAAACATAAAGGTCTCTCTATCCACTTCTCCTAGCATCATTAGTCTCAAACTGAATACCTAAAAATGATGCTCAAAAACGTCAACATAAAGTTGGTGAGAGTCATAGGTTTAAGACACGATATAAATCCAATTAAATCATTACTGTGATAAATAAAAACACTAAGCATGAACAAAAAATGGACAACCCTATAAGCTATCTACAAACCAAACAAATCCAATCCATAACAATACCATTCCCAACGATTACGAGACCGTCTCCTATCCGCAGAACTACTCCAAAGAACACTAAGCCATAGAGCAAACCACAAATCCACTCCAATTGATCCTAAATGATCACAAGCCATGAAGCATACCACAAAACTCTACTCTAATTGATCACTAAGCCATGGAGCAATACCACAAAACCTACTCCAAATGATCCACTAAGCCATGAGCGTATCCCAGTCACAAACATGTAGCACATAACATATAATAGCACATAAACAGTCCATGCATCACTTAAACACATTTATCAATTAATAAAAATCTTTCACATACTAGCATCATTTCCATCCCAAGTAAAAAACGAAGGTTAAAGTGTGGGACTATGAAAACACACATTATGCTTAGGGCTAATCCAAACATGTTATCCAAGAAGCTTCACAAAGATCTAAAACAACAAAAACGTATGGTTAATAACATCACTTGTCAACACATCCAATAAGGTGTAACCTCAACTATGATGGATTCTAAGCGATCTATCAATGTTCTAAACTCATTTTGTACCTTTTTAAATTCTTACATAACTAGCTTACACTTTATTCTTACACTTTCAATTTTCTGGATTTGAGCAGAATTTTAGACTCACTTGCACGCCCTAAACGCACCACTTATACATCTTTATAATTCTTGGAAAAATTCCACAGGTTACTAATATGACTTATGAACCCCCAATTACTCCCCCAAAGCTCATACTCTTTTATAAATACCCTTTAGAAAATCATAACACCAAGTGTCCAAAATTCGGCTAGTAACAGACACCCTAAAAGTTTGATGTTAGCTGACCATTTTAAACACCACCCCATACTTAGCCAAAAATCAGGGGTCACACACAACATATGAAATGACTTCCACGTGAATATTAGCCCTTGAGAAGGTGTCTAAGTATTTTTAGAAAAATCAAAACCCTAACTGAAACCCGTCAGAAAATTCACTGTTTTGCACACTTATCTTATAAAAATTATTTGACAACCTTCCCGACCACGAAAACTCTTGGGGCTGGATTCTTTGGAAAGAAGACTCAGAGGGATACTGTTTAAAAAAAAGAAACTCTTAAATATCATTCTTCATCATAGAGAAAATCGCTCGTGAACACAGCCCTAATTCTGCTCAACCCTAAATCAAGATTTCATGCAAACCCTAACATGTAATTTGCATGGTTATGCCCCTAATTCAATTCTAATCAATACTATTAACATTAATTACTCATTAAGATCTGTATTTTATTAAAACCCTAATCCATTATAATTAAGCTATAAGAATTAAAAGATTTAAAGAGGTTTAATATATTTACCTTGATGATTAGCACATAAACCACACTTTTGAATGACTATTGGATCTACAAATGAAAAAAAACAACTTCTTAGGGTTTTGGGGGTTTGAATCTCACGGCACAAGAAGAAAAAAAAAGAGATGGGCCAAGTTGGTTTTATTATTGTATTCTACAAATCCTAGCCCAACTCTAATTAGTTTTTAAAAAAATATTTTTTCCCTTTAAATCCTTAAACCGGACGCACCCCTAATATAATATACATTTTATATATATTTTTTTATTTTATTAATTAACTAATTTACCTTTTTACCTTAAGTTTTTATAAAAACCTAAGCTAATTTGATTAAACCTTTTTACTTAAACACTACTTACTAACCTTTCTAAAAATAACTTTCATTTCACCAAACCACTTTCTATTTTTAGAAAGTTTGCCACAAACTTCCAAATTTCACTCACTTATTTAATTTCTAAAATGCCACAATTATCATATAACGCTTATCACTAAATCATCCAACTATTGACGTAGCATTACATGCAATAAGCCAATCCTTTCTATTATCACTAAACGCGAACAAATGGAATACTCATAATCCAACGCAAACATACTCAAAATGAGATGCCCAAACACCTCAAAATGATATCATGCACATACTTAACTCACTTAGCACACATAAAATCACATAGCACACACTTAAACACATAAAATGAACTCTTAGCCATATTTAATGGTATAAACTAACCTGCTCAAATCTCGGTTGTCACAATTCTTTACGAATCAAACTTGTGACAACTAGAAAGAAATGATGGTGTGATTCCATAAAAATCAAACTTGTTCCAGGTTATGAATTTACAATTGATAATGAATTTTGAAATGATTAACACTCTCGATGTGTCAGAAAACCACTTTAGCAAGTGGCACGTCGATTGATTTTCAAATCGATTTTTCTATTCAATTGGTGAGACTTCGTCTTGCTGGTTTACTCATACCGTGTTGTCTGCTTTGAGACGATCTGGTAATGAGAACGGCTAGTGCAGCTGCAAAACCCTGTCAAGGAGATTCTTCGGAATTATACTTGATCACAGGCAGTATTTATACTGATCAACGGGGAACCGTGGTTATTACAACCGTATTCAACGAAGTGAAAAAGACACTTTCGTCCATATCTGTTGATTATCACTAACCTAAACCTGCAGGTATTCTCGATGATGGTAGCAGCTAGACGTGGACGAGTCAAATTCATAGCCGCATGCTCATACTCGACCGACATTTATAAAGACATCATGAAAGATCAAGTACATGTTTCAATACTTCCGCTACTCTAATACCATACGTCTTTCTTGAAGCGACAAAGTATTATGTTAATACTGTACGTCCTCCATAAAGTGACAAAGTGTTAAAGTTAAAGAATATCAAGAAAGATGGCTACACACGCTTTCAATATCAAGAA
>BQNB010027132.1:22281-57910 GCA_026074375.1 Tanacetum coccineum | reverse complement strand
CAATCTTTGTTATTTTGGATTCTTCCAAGGTAACAAACTCTTTATATCCTAAAGAACCGATCAAGGCGTGGGATCAACAAAGTGTGATAGAAGATATTGTAGAGTACATTTATAGTGATCGTAAATGTTTAACATAAAATTTATAAATATTAACCATGTCCATATGATGCATGCATCTTTTTATGAGCATTATATGTTATTTATGTTTCTAAGTTGTATTAAGATGCATATTTTAAGTGTTCTTGTTAGCTTTTAGTGCCTTAATACACATATATATGCTAAGTTATTTAGATATGAGATTCAAGATTCAATTATACTAAGTTATTTAGAAATTTACCAAAATAAGAAACTCAATTATACTAAGTTTAATAGCCATTTACTTCATCCTCTCAAATTAAAAGTTCATACTCTCATATTAACCAAAAAAGAGAACATTTTATATAGGTTCGTCTTAATAAAATGTCAAGTTTTATATTAAAATCAATCAAATTATTTCTTAAAAAATCAACATGCCATTTGATTAGTGCATAATGTAATACTCTCATTTCTTTAAAGTGCTTGCAATTTTAAAGTAAATATTTAATCCAATACGAAGAGAATATCTCTCATATAACTTTTACTAAACTCTATTATAAATATATATGAAACTCAATGATATCAAGTTTTAACATTAATGCTCTATTTATTGCAAGAAATTAAATTTTATATGCCACTTTATACACAAGAAATTAAATTTTTTTATAATGCCACTTTCATAGGACTATATGGATAATTTTTTACAGAATGTGGAAAGGTTATTTAAGTAATCCTCTATAAATAAACTATGCAGATTATTCAAATATAACACTATTATCGAAATTAAACTACTAAATAGCTTATAGTCGATCATATATGTGTCTTAATTTATTCCAGTAGGATAAATAAATTATCATCAACTTTTTGTAACCGCGGAACATATAGTATAATGTATATAGTATTACACGTATACATGTAATTGCATATCATGCTTAATAAATGAAGACTATTTTACAAATAACATCTTATTATCTTGTTTTTATGGAAAAAAGATACAAAACAATAATTAAAATACCACATAATGTAATTACGTATGAATAAAAATGAACATTATAGACAAAAAAAGATAAGTTTCATGCAATTCATGAATGTTTATATTTAAGCAAGACCTAAAGTGTAAATTGTAACATTAAGCAAATCTATGACCACTATAAAGTTATACATAATTTTTGAAAACGAACAGTTTTCTAAATGTTGATTTATTAAATGGATTTACTTGTTTATTCTACATTTTTCATCTAGATAGAAGTAATTTTTTTCATTCACAAAGCCCATCATATGGAAAAGAATTTTACTGCACCTTTAATCTTATCCTTTTTGTTTTTATTTCAACAACTAACACCACAATTAAAAAACGTACTATATATGAACAGACAACATAAAGATTCGTTAACAAAAAACACTCATTATAAAAGTGTGGGCTTTTCTGGTTTATGATCATGAGTGTTGTTAAATATCTCTTCTCTAAGCACCACACTTTATAAGTCGTAAACCATTTGTTGCATTCTGTTAATACTGAAAAATAATATTTATAATGGACATGTGTTTTATTAAATGCTTACTCCGAAGACTAAAATATTCGATTCCCCTAGTATTTCGCTGAGCTATACACATAATGAGTAAACTTTAATTACATCGATTTGCACACTCACTCAAACAATGCCCCCAAATCTTGTATCAACTAAAAATTTTAAGAAACCACACAAAAATAATGAATATCTATGTTATGTATTTTCTAACAAGGAACACTCGATTTATATTACTAAACGTAGATTAGTGATCACCTCTTAGAATAGACGCCCCTAAACATAAAAGACTATTTTAAGATTAAGCCATAACGAGTAAAAGTGTGCGACTTTTCTGGTTATATAATCTTGGTGAGTAATATTCATTTGTACACACACCATTTAAGTGTTGACAATTTGTTGTATTTGTATTCATGAAACCAAATGTTCAACTATATGGACATGTTTTATGAAATTTGTCTTGCAAATGGACTTAAAATATTATAGAATCGTTATTTGTTTCCATAACACCCATAATGAATAACTTTAATACTTAATTTTCTAATCAAATAGAAGCCAATAATATTTCCTACATAAAATTTAAGAAACACAAGAAGCAAAGCAATATATGATAGTTATGCCTTATAAGGTATCATGTCGAAAGCAAACATTTTAAATGTACCTGTTCAGCTTAACTCTACGATCCGTCGTCTGTCAAGGTAACGTCTATATTTCCTTAACCAATTTCGATTGTTGCATGATTGTGTCTAGTCCAATAGATTTACTTCTACCTGCTCTACTTCTTGCTAATTTTAGTCTATGCAAATGTGTTGCCGTTAACGCAAATTATGGTGTGGGCTTTTAAAAGAGATAAAAAGTGACTTTGTAGGTACACAACGAAGGAAGTTAAGTTTCTTTTTAATTAAATCAGAATGTTAGATCCATGTGACTTCGTGTGGCCAGTGGAGGATATGGGTTAGACCCATCTTGAGAACTTCGATATGTGAACATTATTAACTTATTGGGATATTCAAATGCATGCATTAAATATTTGTATAATATTAACAGTGTGTTTTTAACTTGCTTGTATTAATGTGACCCGCGATGCAAGATAAAAAAAATAAAATGTACAATCTATTTCTCATATTCGATTTATTGATAAGAAAAATTATGCTATTCGCTTCATCGCAGACACTTATGTCGCAGGACGTAAGCATTAATAATCACTCTGAAAAACGTTATCATTAACGCCATATTTTTGGATAAATTTTTTTTAGAGTCTTTCACTTTGGTAATACATATCATACGCTTTTATAAGCAAAATGTATAGTAATGAATATATAGCCTGCCGTTAAATCTCTGAATCTGCACACTTAGGATGGCTACATATTATTGTTTTTTCTATCGAACACGATGTTTTGGTCAGGTGAGAATTATTAATGGTAGGCGGGAAGATGACGAGACAATCCTTCAATGCCGCTACGCTAATAAAAAAACATACTCGAGCAGCCGTGGTAGGCTGAACAAGTGTCAACCTAATACGGCTAAAGTATAGGCATGCCTTGAATCCTGAATACGTGGTAGTTGTTTTATATGAGGTTTTGGTGGTTGTAAAATGATTAGCTTAGTACTATACGATGTACAGCCGTCATATTCCATTATCCTTAAAGTGTAGGATTGTGATATAAATGTTTTTAGTTGGAAACGCTATCAGATTACCTGTTATGGTCGCACATATTACGAACTTTAAGTCATAATTGTAATGTACTTATTGATTTCTCTTCGTTTTTACCATATGAAAATGAGAAAAGAAGCTTAATATATAGCATTGACTGATCGTATCAATTGATTATGAGTCATCAGCTCGAAAACATATAACTTCAGACATTTAAATAGTTCATTCGGAATGTCGATACCAACTTTTTGCGCTAGAATCTCAGACAGTTCCGGTGAGGCAATAACATGTTCGGGAGGCAATAACTTCTATCATCTATGGACTAGTGACTCAACTAGGTGAGAAACACAAAGAAATATTAGGATGACCTTGCATTAATGCCGATGCACATCTTTAGGATCAGCATGTGAAAAGGTACATTACGGACAATATGAATAGGCCCTTACTACTATATTAACTTATACGATTGGATAATCGTATTTATTATCCCATATTAGGTATTCATTCTCCAATTACACTAATTGATTTTGCTTCAGATCTTGCTCACAGATGAACCTCATTGGTAGATAAAAAAACTTATAAGTGTTTACTCCACCGACACGCACTAAGCTCGTCTTCAGATAAGTCAACATCACAACTCTCCGCCTCCAGACGTTCAATACTGAACTTCCACTCTAGAATTTGTGCACCCGCTCACATATATGTGGTTCAACATATATACTTAATAGGATTTTAATTAGGCCTTTCTTAGGAAAAACTTGTTATGAGCTATTTAAAGGTAAAAAGCCAGTCACTAGAATATTTTAGAGTTTCGGAAGAAAGTGTTTAATTTTAAACACCAAAGATTATATCACTAAGTTCGATCCTAAATCTACTGGAAGGCGTATTTTTAGGATATTCGCCTAATAGTAATGCCTATATAATCCTTAATTAAGAAACTATGAAAACTAAAGAATCTCTAAATGTAATATTCGACGAAAGTCCCCCTACAAAATCATCACCTCTAGTAGACGATGATAATTGAAAGTTAAGTCATAGAAACCATGTCAAAGCCATTAGAAACATGGAAAATAGGACCATTAACAATAAAAATCATGTAAACTCAAATGATCCATAAAGCCATCCCCTAGAAATAGTCATAGGAAAAATTAAACAAAAGAACCTTGAGGTCACAAGCACGTAATCGAAGTAATTTCTTTTGTTTTGTGTCATCCGTAGAACCCAAAAACGTCAACGAAGCTATTAAAGACGAAAGTTGGATAATAGCTATGCAAGAAGAATTAAATCAATTCGTTGCAAATGATGTTTGGAACCTTGTTCTGCCACCTAAAAACCAAACCATCATTGGTACAAAATGGGTTTGCAACAATAAATTAGATGAAAACAGTGTCGTGTCTAGAAACAATGCTAGGCTTGTCACGCAAGGATACAACCAACAAGAAGGTATAAATTTTGACGAGACATATGATCCCGTAGCAAGATTAGAATCTATAAGAGTACTTATTGTGTATGCTTGTACAAATGATTTCAAACTCTTCCAAATGGATGTCAAAAGTGCTTTTTTAAACGGTTTTATTAATTAAGAAGTTTACGTTTATCAACCTCTCAGGTTCATTGACTTCAAAAAAACCTAACCATGCATACAAACTCAAAAGGCCCCTTATTGTCTTAAAGAAGCTCCTAAAGCTTGGTATGATAAACTTACGGCTTTTCTTCTAGAACACAAATATACCATGTGATTGGTAGATAACACATTATTTATCAAGAAAAGAGACTCACATATTGTAATTGTCCAAATACACGTGGAATCGACAATTATATTCAGAATCAACTGTGTCAGAGCTTAAACGACTCTTTTTCTAAAATCATGCACGATGAGTTCGAAATGAGTATGATGGGCGAGTTGAATTTTTTTCTCGGTTTACAAATTAAACAATTAGAAGATGGCATTTTCTTCAACCAATCTAAATATATTAAAGAAATGCTTAAGAAATTTGGTTTAGAAGACCCGAAACCTATTAAACACATTCATTGGAAACTAAACTTACCATGGACGAAGATGATGAATCCGTAGACAACACTAAGTATTGTAGCATGATTGGTAGTTTGATCTATGATGCGGTCGTTGTAACACACCAAGTTTTACAACTCCCTAGGCAGAGTACCTAATCGTTGCAGTGTAGTATAGCAAGGACTCGGGGGTTGTTATCGTTCTCTAGGGGAATAGCGTTTGAAGGGTCAAACTAAACCTAACTAAGATCTAATGGGTTGAGATAAGATTATTTTTGTATTTTTATATTCTTATGAAAGCAGGTAAAATTCATGTTTGAAAGGAGGTTTTGGTTTTAAATTAATTAAACTAATATTAAACTAAACTAAATTAGTGGAACTCGTATGGAAAGACAAACGTATTTGCTTAATCATGCACTACTCCTCAGTTGTGCTCGACCCTTCTCTCTCTAATCCAATGCTTAGTCACACTTGTGATAGGTTTGTGTAAGTAATTCTAGGTCATGAACAAATTACACTGAATCCGTTGTGGGGGGGGGGGGGGTGTAATATTATGTTAAGCCAACGCACAGGTAAGGTAGTATGAAGACTATTACAAGGCCCCTAAGAGTACATTACATGCATTAAAACAGTTAAGAGGGATCAACCATATTAGGGGTAAGGTAGTATGAACACTGTTACCGATGGTATCCTTTCTACAACTAACGCTCTTCGAGCGTTTCCTAGAAGTCTATGCAATGTAGATCATTTATAGCTAGTTTTTTAGAGCCTAACGCGCACATCCATCACAAAAGCAATATTAAAAGGATATGCAAACTAAGTTTCATGTAATCATAAGTAAATACTAATGGATCTAGCCTAGCATGTTAAAGAGAAGCGCAGAACAAGAATCAATCAAACAACACATAGACGTATTGAATGATTAAGAGATAAACGACTTCACTTGATTAAAACATATGTTCAAGGCTGATACAAGAGGGGTTTTAAGCCCTACAAAACGAACGAAGCCTAAAAGCTGCTATAAACTCGAACTCTAATCGATTAGGTTCGTCTCCCAAAAGTTGCACACTAAAACCCTAAAAACATAGGTATATATAAGAATTGAATCGCGACGGCGTCGCCAAAATCCTAACACCGTCGCTTCACCGAATCTTATTAGGGTTTCTTTGAGGCGGCTACGTTCTGACACCGTCACATAACTCTTGACGCCGTCTCTTGTAAGTTCTAGCGGCGTTGCTAAGAATTGCGACGCCATCTAGAGGCACTGTACGCGCTTCCTAGAAACCACTTAGTGTAAAGTTGCAATCTTGTCCCGTTTCTACCCAAATTGAGTCCAAGTCACGTGTATTTCCTCCAAGAGCTTTCCAAATGCTAAAAACATAAAAGGGAACAATTAAGCACATATTTTGGGCATATTTGCATGATTTAGGGGGTTAAATAACTTTGAAAAAGTGTATAAAATGACACATCGTCACTCAAACCTCACGACAAGCCGGCCGAACATCTGTGCAGTGTTTGTCTATGCGCTCGTTTTAAGAAGATCCCAAATCTTCTCACCTTGAAGCCATTAAAAGGATCTTTAAATATATACAAGGAACAAGACATCTAGGTTTATTGTATTCCCAACGGAAATGGGGGGGGGGGGGGGGGAGTAGCAAACCATAGTAATATGCTGACTTCGTACCAGTGCAGGAGACTATGTATCTTCGTAAAAGTACATGAGCGGGTTGCAGTGGGTTGAGCAATGGGGGGGGGAACACCCAACCTTCATGGGATTGTTGCTAACATCATGTTTTCCAAGAAACAAACCAGTAAGACCTAACACATTATTGATTTCCTTAACAACCTCCCCTTAAGGGTGTCACATCAGTCCTAACTAAAAGTCTATAGTCGATTTTGTTTCTCTCTCTCAACAAAGCACTCAACTTCTCATTCTTTGTTTCTCTTTCAAGCGTCTTCCTTCTTCTCAATATTTTCTGTATCAGACGTTGTCCTTTCCTGTCCTTTTTCTTGCTCACTTCACGATATTTCATCCCTTAATTTCCATATCCTAATATGTTGCCTCTTAGCATCACATCAAGCTTGTCATAGACCTTGTTGAGCATGCCATCACTGGATTTGTGTATTTCATCAGCTCTCGTCGGTATCTTTTGCTTGTCATTTCCTAGGTACACAACTCCTTAGGATGGCTCATGGTAGTATACGGTACCTTGTGATAAAGACATCTAGCCATGAACTGTGGCTTCATCAAGCATGAGCTGTTGTTAATAGCGTTCAACTTCCAATTGTACATCTTCTACTCTCTTCTTGATCACAATTCTTCTTATGCAGAGTAGTAGAGAATTTTTCAGATTAAATTCATCAACGCCAACTAAGTTATGTATCTTGTCTTAAATCTTGAAGAGATATAAATCTTCGATGTTGTTTTAGTCTCTAAAAACGTATACTCCTTTGAGTACACTCTCTGACACAATCTCCTGTCGAAGATCTGTGTCCATATATTTTATTAATTGTTATCCTTTGCACACTAATGATCTTGATCTTTGAATAAACATCATGAGATGATGGGTGTCCAATGCTTGCTTTGCAGAACCATTAACGGTTGTCTCTCCAGTCATAAATACCTAACTCAACATTTTTGTCATACTTTTGAATACTTGGGCTCCAAAGGTGAGAAATCATTTCTTCAATGCATTCTTGCTCATACCTTACAGCTTTGATCTTTGACAACGATAGAGCATACATTTTCTCTTCATTTCCATGCATCAAATACTCTAAATCTTTGTTGAAGAAGAATCTCGTTGGGATGGTCTTTCTACCAGGAGGTCTATAACACCCCGTGTTTTTCAGGTCATATTACGACTCCGTACTTTCGTCGTTTTAAGTTTCTTTTACTATTTACTCTAGACCTTATCTAAATCCGCATAGTTAGCCATTTGAATAACATTAGTTATATCGCGTGAGCTCAAAAATTTAACGTTTGCTAGAAAACGTCAAATACACTCATCGAGGATTTACATAAGTCCATCCTACTCATCACTTAATTTACATACGCGACAAGGGAAGTTGGGAAATGTCACTTATTTGATCAAAGTAAAAGGACTCAAAACAAACATCGCCAACATGTAACTTATATAATTAGAGAGTATAAAATCCTTAAGAAAAATAAATTGCCTAACTTATAGTATAATCGGCTGAATAATTGTTAAACAATACACGTTATTTTAGAAAACTTAGAAGATACACAAGAAAATCCATTCCTAACTCAACCCTTTTATCCAACATATAAAAGCCCATCACTCCTTTTGTCTCCAAGAGCCCACATGTTCTCGTGATAACCTAGCTCTACCTTCTTTACTTTCATTGGTTTTGCCAACACATCCCAAACAGTTTCTACCTTTTAATTCATGTACATTGACTATGCTAAATTCAAGAAATACCTTGCCATGAATGGTTTGACACAAGAATGTGACTCAAAAGTGAATCACTATGCTTGCCTCTCAATCATGCATAAAAGACCATGCATTCTTTGCAAACACAGAGAACAAAATATAACTCCCATATTCATCATACCCTCTCTTCATCTTGGTCACTCCTTTGTTCCCCACTCTGGAATTCGACATACCCACACACACACAAATCCTTACACTTGCACCTCCATACACACTAGAAAACCCTAACCCTAAAAACCTAAGAAAACCCTAATTAGGTTTTTAGGGGTGTTTCGTGTTCCTGTTGTTCGAGCATCAGTTCAGCGAGTAAAATTGGTATAGGTTCATAAGGGGTATGAGGGATTACAAGCAAATTGCTGTTGGGTGTTTGTTTCGTGTATTTGTGAAGAGTAAGCATATTCGTGAGTTCATCATCTTTAGCCAAATCTTTCTCATTACTTATTTTATGTATGCATACTTAGGTTCGTTAGGGTGTGCTTGATAAAAGGAATATATATATTTTTATTTCTTATATAAGACGACTTGTATGTAAAACCCTACGTGGCTTGCGATGAGACTAAGGAACTATGTGCATGATTGTGCGAAGATACTAGGTATAGAAAACTCAGTCCCTTTTTGTAGTTAGGCGCGCTAATAAATAGAAAGACATCACACCGTTTCAGCCCCTTTATAATTTAAAAGACGTAGCCCACCCCTATAAACTTATGCATGTTTTTTTTCGACATCTAAGAATGGTCACAAAAATCTATGCTTTGTGTATTTCAAAAATAAGACACGTAAGGATTCATTTGCCCCTAGGATCTCTACTTTTCATCTAGAGACGAAGAAGTTAGAGGGTCTCAAATTTGGACGTAAGGAAACAAAAACTGTCATCATTTTTCTCACTGTTTTGCAACAGCCAACGACCCATTTTCCACGAATTATTGTGACCATTTTACTCTACAAAATGGTGAAACCAAATATTAGTATCTAAAGTCTAATGTACCTACTTTAAGCTAGAATCAACGTCACCTGTTTTCGTGTAGTATTCAGATCGCAAATCAAGGCCAAAGTGTGGCCTCTACATTCGACACACATTGATGGATAACACAGCACACGCACCCTTAGTTTCGACCCACTTTTCACCCATCTAACCTCAGGATTTAGGACGGGAATAGGGGGCATTTGATAGTTAGCATAGTAGGCTTTGTATAGGAATTCGAATCATCAAAAATGGTTAAGAAACGAACTCACAACGAAGGCCCAAAGTTAGCACTGCTGTCACGCAGTTAATACTACTGACCACAATTCGACACTGCTCTTAACGACCTTCGCCCCCAAAACTTATGAAAGGTAAGTTGTAATAGACCTAGCCTAGTTTTCAAATGTACTTTTATTTTTGTTTCTGAAAACGTTAACGTGACGACTCCACATAACTGATTTTTAAATCGGGACACGCAAACTATTAGTAGTTGAAATACCTAACTATTTTCTATGTCTGGAAAAGCCGGTTTGGCGATCCCCGCCTTATGTTTAACTATATTTTTAAGAGGAGCTACTTAAAACGGACGTTTTTAGCCAAAAACTTATTTAAATGAGAGTTGTATAGACATACCCGGCGTAGAGTTTAAATACTATTTTACTTTTTTTTATTATAGTCAAATGTATGAAGACAAAATTTAGTTGTAAAATCTCAAGGAGCTGCCCATGTTAAAAAACTTAGTAATTTATATGTTTAACTTGAATAGTAAACGTCAATATTTCGTCTAATTATTTAACGCACTTAGAGACCAAACTAATGGCTGACCTAAACTAATAATTTAAAGTACGTACGACCTAGTTTCTTAAAAGTCCAAAGTCGTAAATTATATACTTATATTTTGACCGCGTTGACCCGATAAAGTTGACCATTTTAAAACAAGAAATTGTTTTCAAATATCATTATTTTAAATAAAGTTCAATCATAGGTGGTGATGTAACTATATAGAATTATGTATGGCATTGGTTATTTAAAGTGCATAGTATTCATACGACCTATGTTTAATTAGGTTGCATTCGGACTTCGCTTGTCGATTCACTCACTTGATTTATTTCATTCACTACACCTGCTAAGGTGAGTTCATAGCCCCATGTTTTACTATATCAATGATTTACAACTTTTGGGGTGAGAAACATGCTTTGTTTTACAAATTGGACGTAAGTGTACATTTTATCATGATTACGTGTTTGCCTAAGTAGCGATAACCCTCAGAGCCCATTATCATGAACTGTCAATTACTTTGTGTGAGCGCGAATGTTATAAATAGATCTATTTGGGGTTGACATCCCCATCCGGGTGAGTAGCTCTCACTGGTGTCACGGAGTGAACCAACGGATGTATACCATGTCGGATACGGATGTTGCGGGTTAGAACATCATCACGGGCAATGTGGCAATATTTATATTGCATTCATACATGTCGAGCTTCGGTGTCATGAGCTTAGGGAAACGTAATTACATTTTGTGATGTTTGCATCTGTTGCATTATCACGGGGAAAATCTTACGGTCCTACATTACATTTTACATAAACCTATGAATTCACCAACTTTATGTTGACGTTTTAAGCATGTTTTTCTCAGGTCAATGAGGCACGAGGTGCTAAGGATACATTGGGATAGTCTTTTGGGAGTCATGCATTAAAGATTTGGAGTCATTACATGATGGGATATTGTTATGATCTAAAATCTTTGTTATCAAGTGTTGAACAATTTAAGCCGTTGTGCTTTGTATTAAACAATTTCAATAAATCCAATGTATCGTATTTTAAACGACTCTTTTTGAGGTCGTTCTCATATCTTGTGCTATTGATCTGTAATGTAACGCTCTCGGATACACATCATTCCGCTGCGACCCAATTTGGGGGTGTTACAGAGTGGTATCAGAGCCAAGGTTATAGAGAACCAAGTCAAATGTTTTTACTTGGACTATAACCGTTTTCAAAGATTGCATCATACAAAAGGTTTTCACAGGACATACATATACTAGTTGTTTTGCATTAGTAATTGTACTAGATGCATACATGACATACACTATCGAGTTGCATTAGTTGGTTATACTAGATGATGCATGGTCTTTATACGTGTTTATAATATATTAAGTATATTATTATCGGTCTTATATATGTGCTAATGTAAACTCTGTTTGAGTGTTACAGATACAGTCATGTCATCGGATTCGGCATCATCCGAGGTTACATATACGTCTATATCATCGCATGGGGACCCGCTAGCTTGGGTTGTAGACTTCTTCAGACTCCAGGAGCCCGAGGCTGCACCAGAATCACCGGACTATGTGCTTGGCCCTGAGGAGCCAGAGCAGGGACCGCTCTCGCCATATTATGTACCAGGACCAGAGTACCCTGAGTACTTGGCCCTATCTGATGAGGAGGTTCCCATGGAGGATTAGCCATATGCTGTTGTTGATTCACCTATAGCCTTATCTCCAGGCTACGTTGCTGACTCGGATCCCGAGGAGGATTCTGAGGATGGTCCAGTAGACTATCCAGCTGATGGAGGCAACGACGATGATGATGACTCCTCTGATGATGACGAGGAGGAGGAGGAGGCTTCTGAGGAGGAGGAAGATGAGGAGGAGGAGGAGGAGCATCTGGCTCTGGCCAACTCTGTTGTTGCACCCGTTGCTGACCATGTCCCTTCTTCTGAGGAGGCAGAGCCGTTTGAGACCGATGAGTCTGCGGCTACACCACCATCACCACCAGCATGTCATACCACTGCCAGGATATCTATCCAACCAGAGGCACATGTACTATTGCCACCTGAGGAAGAGGTCGAGAGACTTCTCGCCTTACCTATACCACCACCCTCACCACTCATCTCATTATCACCACCCTCTGCAAAGGAACGCATTGCTAGGTGTTTAGCTGCACCCGCACTCCCATCATCACCACTTCCTAGACTACCTTACCCATATGGTAGCCCTAACCATGTGCGTGCACCCCCAGGCTTCAGAGCTGCCATGGGTAGATTGAGAGCTTCATCACCATTACCACCACCCGTACCCGCAACATTACCACTACCATCACCTCCACTACTACCTATACCATCATCACCACTACCACCACTACTAGACTCATTGTCCATACCACCAGTCGATCGTAGGGAGGATATTCCCGAGGACGAACTACCACCTCGTAAGAGGTTATGTCTTACTACTCCCGCATCGAGATATGAGGTGGGGGAGAGTTCGACTACTGTCCCTAGGCCTACTGGAGGTCGTAGGGTAGATTATGGGTTTGTCGGCACTCTGGATGCCGAAGCCAGACGACAGAGAGCCGAGGCAGTCGGCTATGGGATCAGAGATACCTAGGTAGACCCGAGAGAGACTGCCGAGGAGGTTGCACCAGTGACCCTCGAGGGAGTCAACACTAGGGTGACTGAGCTCACTGCAGTTCAGGAGCATGACACCCAGGAGATTTATGCTGTGATTGAGGATACCCAAGATCGGCAGACTCAGATATATCAGATGGTTGAGACATTGGTCAATGATAGTCGGTACCACTATGAGACTGCCCGACTCTTGGATCAGGAGGCTCTAGTCTCCCAAGAGGCTTGGGCACACTCTATAGGATTTAGTTCGGCTGTCCACTATGAGCTTCAGGGATACATGACACACATTTGGACGCAGGATCACCGTATGGATGTGCAGGATTCATTGATAGCAGCTCTGACTGCACAGGTTTCATCACTCCAGGGACATCTGGCGACGGCTCTAGGAGAGATCCGAGCACTTCAGGCTAGAGAGCAGGCTCGTGCGGATGTTCCCGAGGGCACCGGTAGTAGTTCCTAGGTTATTTTCATGTTCATAGCTATCATTGTAGCCGGCTAAGTATTATGGGTTTCATTCCCAGCTAGCACGGTAGTAGGACCTGTATTGTTTTTATTTATTTCTTGTATCGAACAAATCATGTATGTTTTCCAACTATATATGAGATGTTGTATTATGTTATGTTGATCTCAATTCTGTGATGTGTTGTGATCCCAGTCATGTTATATAATCACTGTGTGATGTGATGTTGTTATATATTGTACCCATGTCATGTTGTGATGTTTATGAAAATTCACGTATTTTATTGTTGTGATTTAGAACAATATGCCACCAAAAAGAACCTCTGCTGCTACAAAAACTGCAAGGGCTGCTGCTGCGGCTGCTGCCCCAATGACTGCTGCTGCTGTTGAGCAACTGGTCGCTGACAGGGTTTCTGCGGCACTTGCTAACCATGACACTCTTCGAAACAGCACGAATGGTCATGGCGATGGAAGCCACAATTCTGGCACTGGAACCAGAGGAGCTACGCGCACTCCGCGTGAGTGTACGTACAAAGATTTCCTGAACTGTCATCCACTTAACTTCAAGGGCACTGAAGGGGTAGTTGTGCTATCCCAATGGTTCGAAAGGATAGAATCAGTGTTCCACATAAGCAACTGTGCTCCAGAGAACCAAGTTAAGTTCGCAACTTGCACTTTCATTGGGAATGCCCTTACTTGGTGGAACTCCCACAAGAAGGCGGTTACACAAGAGGTTGCTTATGCCATGGACTGGAAGGCATTGAAGAAGTTGATGACGGTCAAATACTGCCCAAGGGGTGAAATCAAAAAGTTGGAAATCGAACTCTGGAACCTAAAGGTAAAAGGTACTGATATCCCGAGCTACACTCTGCGTTTCCAAGAGCTTGCATTGATGTGTGGACGTATGTTTCCCGAGGAATCTGATAAAGTTGAGAAGTATGTGAGTGGACTTCCTGATATGATCCGGGGAAATGTGATGTCATATCGACCTCAAACAATGGAAGAGGTAATCGAGTTTGCCAATGATCAGATGAACCAAAAACTCATCACTATTTCTGAAAGGCAAGCTGAGCAGAAGAGGAAGATAGAGTTTAATGCTGGAAACAATCAGGGGTACCAACAACAAAACAAGAGACAGAACACTGGGCGAGCTTACACTGTTTTGGGTCTAATGGTTTGTTAATCTTGATCTTCACTTGTTCTACACATCAAAAGGTTATAATTTCAATTTTAATTATATTCTATAAAAGTTTATTCAAGTTGAGAGTTTTTTTACTATTAAAAAATTGCTATTAAGATATTAGTTCAAGAGTGCTTCAAATTTCAGTGTGTTTTATACAAAGCTCCTGACTCGGAATTTTTTTATAGCTTTTTTTTAAAAAAAAAAAAAAGGGGGTTGTGTTCTTCGTGGAGAGTTGCCTGATTTTTGGACGATCCACAAATGATATACATGAATTGTGTGTAAATCTTCTTAGAGACGATTAGTATTGCATATTCATAGCTTATTTCGTGGTTAAAAAGGCTTATTTGGTTGAATTTGCTGAATTCGGACTTGTTGATTTTGGTGGAGAGGTTGCTTAAATTAATTTTTCTCTAGACGGTGCGTGGGGTGGGGATCGGCGGTTTGACAAAGTAGGGGACAAGATCCACGATTTAAGGAAATAGTCAACGGCGGTTTGACCTGGTCTTCATGTTGCGTTTTGATTTTTTTTCTTGTTGAGTTTTGACAATCTTGGTTGCGTTTTGGTTCATTGCGTTTTGATCGTAATCGTTGCGTTTTGACTCGTTGCGTTTTGACTCGTTGCGTTTTGACTCGTTGCGTTTTGACTCGTTGCGTTTTGACTACAGGTTGCGTTTTGAAGACCACGACTGCGTTTTGACTAAACGTTACTCTGCCCAATTTTTTTATTCATTGCGTTTTGATTAGAAATCTTGTGTGAAGAAAAGGGTTTCAGTAAAACAGCCATAACTTTTGATCCGTAAGTCCGTTTCAGGCCCGTGACCTCTCAAATCGAAGAGAAAAACGAGACGGATCACGCTGTAACCACCCTTTAGCTGGTTAAGGATTTTTCAAGGCCCAAAAAGCTCGTTTACTATGATTTATTGACATTTTTCAGTTTTTTGGAATTTGTGTTAGACTTGTTTTTGTTCTAGCTCACGGCCCATCTGTATTTTTAGGCCCGTTTCAGTTTGGTGAGCCTATTTAAACAAACAGCTTTAACCCTAGCCAGAAAATTATCTGCCGAATCAAATCATTCACGGTTTTCTATTGATTTTGTAAAATCCCGTTAAATTTTTATCGGTTTTAATCATAGACGTGTAAAATCCCGTGAACGTGAATTGCATACAACCACAACATCAATCACATCATATCCACTTAAGATCCAACAACTTTCACACTTCATAGTTAATAGCCATTCATTCATCATGTCTACTCCAGTCAGTACATCCTCGACAGATAGTCAAATGCATAATAATATCATGGCAGCTGGTTCAAAAGATCGTCCTCCAATGCTTGGACCAGGAAGATATTCACAATGGAGATCACGTTTTCTACGGTACATTGACACAAAAAATAATGGTGAGGGACTGAAAAAATGCATACTGAATGGTCCCTACGTGCCAACAAGTGTACTTATTCAAGCTGTTCCAGTGTACTCCTAATGTCGATCCCCTTCATAATGGACTCAATTGACTTCTAAAGAACAAATAGTATTGAATAGACTTTCTGATATTGTTGAAATGTAATAGGTGATCACCACAAAGATATGCTTAAATGACATGATTTACTTGCTTGAAATAATATATGGCTTGTTTGCTTGTTTATTGCCTCTATTATGCTCAACAAAAAGTAATTGGAGTCATGAATATCTATACATAAAAATGTTAAAATGTGTATATAAATGTATGCAACAATGTACAAACTCATAATAATCTATTTTTTTGTACTCATCCATGTTTCCAAGATTCCAAATGGTAAGCTAACACCATGTTTTGGACTTACACATTAGTATATATTGTTGCCTCTGTAATCGTCTTATGTTTGTTTTGTATCTAGTACGTAGCCAATAACACCTCCGAAGGTGATGCTCTTGACCCCATGGATCCTCCGCCTTGGAACATAGGGAACAAACGTCTATGGGTCGCATGTATAAAATGTACCTATCGTTTTTTCGCTTTCTTCAACAAAGAAATCAACCTCTAAAGAAAAGACCAAGTTCCCTGCCTTTGTTATTTTGACAAAAGGGGGAGAAGGATAGCAATACATTTGATGCTATTGAATCAGGAAAAGCAAGCAATTACAAAAGCAAAGAGCCATAACATACATGGAGCTATGTAAGACTCATAAGGTGAAGATAATGTTTAAGCTTCACCAAATTACAAGGCCAAGATCAAGACGCAAACTTCATCAATGGAGTCTTCAGCTTCGCATGTTGTAATTTTATTTGCTTTTGAAATTTATTAGTCTCATCAAAGGGGAGATTGTTGGTGCAACATTGACTAGGATCTCCTTTATGTTTTTAACATGACAAATAAACATTCGCAAAACGTAAAATCACAAACGATAGCCAAAATCCGTAAAATCGGACTTTTGTGTCTGGCGCGCTGGGCATGCATCAGTGCACGGCCAATGCGCCACACACTAATTCTAATTTACAGATTTTGTAGACCTAATGTATTAACTCTGATATTTTGCTATAAATGAAATATTATCTTAAAACGTCCATTTTTGGTCGTTTCCTATATCTCGATTGTTGTACTTTGACGTAGCACCCCAAATGTTACCATTCCGCTGCTACCTGATTTTGGGGGTGTTACACCTTTTATAAAACGCCTCTTGCCAAGGCCTAGACTTCTTTTTAAACCTAGCATAATCATGTTTTTAACATACCAACAAGCAAAAGCATTAATTTGACCTTAATCCGAATTTACGTTGTTCCTAATCACGTAACGGGTTTTACTCCCTTATTGGTCAAACTAAGTCAAATGTCACTTTGTGTAACCGCATCCTTTCTTGTTATGGGATATGCTTTACTTAAGATGCAAAGCACTTAGCTTGTTCGCATCAAGGTGATTAGTGATCAAATCCATTGTTGATTATCATGGATTAAAGTCTAAATGACTAATTGAGTTTGTGGTATTTGGAAGTTAATTATACTTTGACTTTTCTCACTTCCTTACCAATACAAATGTTTTACAAACTCACATGTATTCCTCACATGTACAAGTCCACACTCCTTCCTTACAACCCACTCTTCCTTATCACTTGTTTACCTTCTTACCCAACAAGTGATTTCATTTCTTCCACACACACTCCAATCATCTTCTTCTTAAACAATCCCATAATCACATATGCCCACTTTTTCCTTCGTTAATGGAAATGTGATTATTAACCCAAATTAATCTTTTGATTTAACTTCATCTTCACTCTTCATCTTCAAACCTGTATACACATAAACCTTCACCAAATAATCCTCAAGAATGCCAACTTACATTCCCTTACACAATGTACTATCCTTGTACTTGTTGTACTCTATATTCCCTACATTCCAACCAAGGATCCTCTATATCTTTTCAAAACATTCTCCACCACATATCCATTATTCACCTTCTTCTCCATACAATTCTAATTTCACACACATACACACACTTCATCATCCTCACTCTTGATCAAGCCATGTCATCAATCCAAGTTCCCACACTCTTATCTTCTTAACCCTTGGATTGCTTCTCAAACAAACACAACAAACACACTTTCACTTATACCCTTGATCAAGCCACCTCATTAATCCAAACTCCCTCATTCTCTTCCCATCCATTGGATTGATCACTCATCTAAAAAAACACAACTTCTCTCACAAACATTCACTTCTCACTCACACAACAAACACAACCTTCTTTCTACCCTTGATCTTGCCACTTAACCAAGTGTCCTCTTTACATATTCACCCTCCATTTCAAACAAGATCAAGAGGCTCCTTTCCATCACATCATGTCACATCATGACAACTCATACACACCTCTTCCTTCTTATCTAACATGCGGCTAAATGAATTTGAAATTCAAATTTCAAATCTTTTCCCCCTTTCTCTCCAAGCAAAGAATATTCCAAGAATATTCTCTTGTACCCCAACTAGCTATTTCAAATCTTTAGTTGGATCCTAACTAAGCTAGTTAGACTTTGAGGAATACCCAAAATACCCCTTTCGGATAATTCTTTTCTCCCTTTACTTTATCGGATAAGCAAAACGCTTTTAATACTTCACAAACGTTTTATCAAATGGTTAACATTGAGTATAAGAATGATTGAAAGGTCATAGCGTGAAATACATTTGGGGGTTTAACAAGTGCGGGTATTTAAAACGCTAAAGTCCCGAAGAAAGACAATTTCGAGTATTTGGCGCGCTGGCCACGCACTGACGCGTGGGCAGCGTGTCAGGCTCGAAATGTTTTATTTGAGACTCTTGGCCTATAAATACCCATCCTTGGCCTTTGTATTTCTCACCTCTTGTAAACCTTCTTTCCTCTATTTTCTCTTCTTTAATCCTATAAGTCTATTCATCAAGTGTTCTTAATATTCTCTTCTATCATCTATTGAAGTGAACACATCTCCGCAAGAGAGCTACACAAGTACCTAATCCATACTTGTGTGTTTTGTCGAGGGTCTTCTTTCTCATACCCTTTCTATTATAATCGAGTCTTTAGGTTAGGTTAGGACTTGATTCATCAATCTATCTTTTATCCAATCGAGTTGTAAAGGAAGTCTTGTATCCGTTGGATCAAGCCTATATCATTGGGGATCTAGTTAGGGTTTTGGAAAGCTTACAAGGGGAAGGCTTTTAGAGTTATAGGTTAAGTCGAATCACGAGTCTTAGGGGTGGATTCCGAGGGCGGAATACCGTAGGTAGTAACTCTTCTGTGTGAGCGCCGAGCTTTGTTGAAAGTCGGTGGAGTTAATTTGTAATACGGTTTATAGTCCACCATAAGGATTATACTAGGAATAGTATAGGTGTCGTGGATTCGCAACTGGACGTACGGAAGGACTAAACCCCCTTCCCGAACCAGTATATATCGTGGTGTCTCTTCTTCTCTCTTATTCTCTCTATCTACTTATTGTTCTCATTACAAAGTAGATTAGTACACCACTCGGCTCTTTCGAGACTTGAAGTTTTATAAACTTCAAAGAAGTCAAAAAAACCGTATTCACCCCCTTTTACGGTTCTACACACTTAAAAACAAAAATCAAAGATGGTGGGTTGGAAATTTGTTGAAGATTTGAAAGGGTTCTTCATTTTAGATTTAAAATAAAAAATAAAATTGAAGTGTAAAATTAAAGAGGTTGAAGATGAGGGTATTTTAGTCTTTTCAATGAAAAAATAATGATGATGTGAAGGCCAAATGGTGATATTACCTATTTTGACAAGTCGTAGCCGGTTTCATGGGTGATAATTATTTTTGAAAGTTTGTTACCTAGATGTGGAATTTTGTTAAAGTTTATGCGTTATTTTTGGACTTAAGTCAAAAAATATTCTATAACTTACACTTTAGTTTCTTATTTATTGAAACATTTTTGAGAAAGTATATTTGTGCTACCTGTCGCGAAGCGCGAGCACCCGATCTTTGTTATAAACCAATAACAAGTGTGAATACAACATTGTCTATGAACCAGCGATTGTGTCACAACAAATAACATCATTGAACGTATGCTTTGGGACTACTTGGCGCATGTTATTAATCAGTGGCAAGGAGAGGTTGTGATTATGGGGGACTTCAATGAGGTTCGCGTCAAATCAGACAGGTTTGGTACTAATTTTAATGTTCTTGGGGCGAATATTTTTAATTCTTTTATTAATTCCACGGGTCTTGAAGAAGTTCATCTTGGAGGTAGTGCTTTCACTTGGTGTCATAAGTCTGCGACCAAAATGAGCAAGTTGGATAGATTTTTTGTATCTAACAATTTGCTAAATATTTTCCCTCACATTAGCGGCATCACTTTGGACAGATTCTTATCCGATCACAGACCGATTCTTCTTCGAGAGTCGGCCCATGATTATGGTCCGGTTCCCTTCCGATTCTTTCACCATTGGATTCATCTCGAGGGCTTTAATGATTTCGTCACTTCAACTTGGAATTCTGCCCCTTCTGTTGACTCTAATGGAATGCGTAACTTGGCGGGTAAATTGAAATTCCTTAAAGCTCACATCAAGATTTGGATTAAAGATAACAAAAGTGAAACAGTTTCTACTATTGCAAATCTTAAGAAGGAGTTGAACCAGTTAGATGCGGTTATTGACAAAGGTACAGGTACTGAGGTAGAAGCGGAAAAAAGAATGGAGGTGTTGGCTGCTCTTCGTAACATTGATCATATTCATTCCATGGATTTGGCTCAAAAGGCCAAGATCAAATGGTCAATCGAAGGCGATGAAAACTCAAATTTTTTCCACGGAATTTTGAATAAAAAACGTAATCAAATGAACATCAGGGGTATTACGATTGATGGCGTTTGGAAGGAGCAGCCTAATGATGTCAAACAAGAATTTCTTTCTCATTTTCAGGATAGATTCGCTAAACCTTCGGAGAGGCGTGCTAATATTGATATGAGATTTCCGAAAACTATTTCTGAAGATCAAAGTCAGGACCTCGAGCGAGAAGTTTCTAAACAGGAGATTAAAACGGCTGTTTGGGGCTGTGGCACAGACAAATCCCCGGGCCCTGACGGGTTTTCTTTTGGCTTTTATCGCATTTTTTGGCCTGTTGATTGAGCATCAGAAGTTTATATGGCTGTAAATCAATTTCTTCATTCAATGGAGAAATCCTCCTGGTTAGATAACTCATCATTTATAGTTTTGATCCCAAAAGTCCCGAACGCTAACTTGGTCAAAGGACTTTAGACCTATTAGCCTCAAAATGGGAAGTATCTACAAGATCATTGCCAACATATTGTCTAACAGGCTTTGTATTAAGTTGTTGGGGGACATTGTTAATGAATTCAATCATTCAATTATCTCCGAAAACAAATGTTAACGGACCCGTTATTCTTAATGAATTACTCCAGAGTGTACAAAAAGAAGAAGAAAACTAGAAAATATATTAAAGTCGATTTTTGAAAAGGCCTTCGAATCATAAGAAGGGATTTTATAAGATGATGTTCTTAAAGAAGTCGTTTCCGGGTGTACATGCGTAACTGTATTCAAATTAGCCAAAGCGATCATCTACGTGTACTATTCATGTCAATGGATGACCTAACTAATGGAGTTCCAATTCAAAAAGGGTTGAAAACAAGTCCTCCTTTTATTCCCCCTCACTCTTTTATCCTCGTGATGGAGAGCCATTCATTTATCTGTTTCAAAAGATCTTAAACTCTGGGATGTTTAAAAGGTCTTGTGTTAGATCAATCTTGTATGTCTTTCACATAAGTTTCTATGCGGATGATGCTATTTTCTAGGGGAGTGGAGTGACGTTAAAAATCTCCACTTTGATTCAACGTTTTTGAAATGCTTTTTCATGCTTCGGGCCTTAAGATTAACTTGAACAAAAAGTAAGATAAGGGATTAATTGGTAAAGTGGCTCAGGTCATTCCAAGCGGCTGCAAAGTTATGGAAGTCCTCGTTCTTAAGTGTCCTTTCTACTATCTTGGGACTCAGATTGGGAGGTTGCTATGAACACGTGATCAAGCATGTCAAGAGCATATTGAAAAAAGTGCATCTCGCTTTCCATTGAAATCCAAAACTTTATCATTGGAGTTCGTTTAAACTTTTGTTGAAACCGGTTTTAGGATCTAATCTATTCATCAATTCACATCGTCTAATTTCAAGTTCCTTCAAAGTGGCATCATATCTTGGAGTCTATTAAAGACATTTCTTTAATGACCATGATCCGTGTAAGGTAAAAAGGCTTCTTGGGTTAAATGGAACAATGTTTTTGACAGACGAAAAAAACAAGCGGGCTAGGTGTATCTAGCTTATTTGGAGTAAATAGAGGCTTGATGAATAAGTTGGTTTAGTAAGTACTCGTCGCAAAAAGACTCTCTTTGGGACTAAAGTTATGTGGCTTATTCAAGTGTGTGAGGTAAAAGTTCCAATCGTTAATGAACTTCCTACTGGCAAAACAAGTTGCTTTCGATTTTGTGAGTGAAGTTCGATCTCTCCAAAGAAAAAGTATGTACATTTTTGATTATCTGACTCATAATAAGGGAAACTGGGAGTCCACACCAAATTCTGGTTTGGATCATTGGCATACTAGGGTCATTATTAAAGACATTTTCCCCAGATTAAAACGCGCTTGAATGCCATCAAATGATGTTACTGATATTTCCAAGATAGGCGACACAGTTTTGGTCCGCTCCTTCTCGTCGAATTCCTAGAAGGGGGTAACGAGCAAAATCCAATCGACAGCTTGCTAGAATGGTACGTATGTCTGTCACTATCGTGCCTCGGCTGACATATGGAAATTGGAATAATGAGAGTACCGGATATCTTTTTCGTGTGGCCTCTTGCTCGTAGACTATCGATGAGATATGCCTTCCGAATAAAGGAGAAGAAACTAATGGTAAAGTGTTTCCCTATAATTTCGAGACTTGAAGTTTTATAAACTTCAAAGAAGTCAAGAAAATCGTATTCACCCCCTTTTACGGTTCTACACACTTAAAAACAAAAATCAAAGATGGTGGGTTGGAAATTTGTTGAAGATTTGAAAGGGTTCTTCATTTTAGATTTAAAATAAAAAGTAAAATTGATGTGTAAAATTAAAGAGGTTGAAGACGAGGGTATTTTAGTCTTTTCAGTGAAAAAATAATGATGATGTGAAAGCCAAACGGTGATATTACCTATTTTGACAAGTCGTAGCCGGTTTCATGGGTGATAATTATTTTTGAAAGTTTGTTACCTAGATGTGGAATTTTGTTAAAGTTCATGCGCTATTTTTGGACTTAAGTCAAAAAATATTCTATAACTTACACTTTAGTTTCTTATTTATTGAATTTTTTTTGAGAAAGTATATTTTTGCTACCCGTCGCGAAGCGCGAGCACCCGATCTTTGTTATAAACCAATAACAAGTGTGAATACAACATTGTCTATGAACCAGCGATTGTGTCACAACAAATAACATCATTGAAGATATGCGGCCTATTAACATTCTTATCCAGTGAGGTCCAATGAATACTGTCCAAACTTATATACATACAATATATATCAAACGTGAGCTAACTTAGTCCGATGTACGAGTATACCTAAGAGGTACCAAAGTGGTATGAGTAGTTTCGAGGGGTACAACCTGTCAAGTTCAAATTCAATTCCCGGATGAGTTTTTTTAATGCTATGTGGATTTTTTTGAACTTAAAATGATACAAAATGATATTTCAAAATGTCACCAAAAATACAATCGTGACAGCAGTCTTCCCAACATCGGTTATGATCTAAAAATTTACAAGTCTTTTTGTCATGATTTGTAGGAAAATTTTACGAAGTCGCAAATTTGCAACAATTTTAATACGGGTAGTATATTTTAAAGACTTGTCTAAAAAAATATCTTTTATTACTGTTAGTTGTAAGAAAACAACTTACGCAATTACAACCAAATGTTAATTGCGTATTATTTTTTCGGGATTTTCATCAAATTATAATCATTTATAAGTGATGTTGTAATAAAAATAATTTGTTAATCAACGCTTAGAGTTCTCATTAATAAAACCCTCAAAAGTAGGCGTAATAAGGACACCAACTTTATCATTCAAAAATACTTCAGTTATACACAAATATATCAAGCAAAGACCAATTAAACAACTTACACACACAAACAACTTACTTCACAAGTCGGTCGTCCCATCAACTAAAATTTTGCCTTTTCTTCGCCACTAACACCTAGGGCGTGCATGTGTGTTTTAGTGCTCGACCCGTCTTTGGTGTACCAAGAAGTCAATAGACGTGTTTTTCTTTTGCTATTACACATAATAATACTTATTTGTGGTGCAGTGAAAAAATGACGAGGCGCTAGATTGACGATGATGATATTAGTGATTACACTTAGGCCGGACGTAATGAGAGGACCACCACGTGTGGTCACCACCACAACCATCCCAACCGTGCGCAATCCTTCACTTTTGGCACTCATTTGGCGATGCAGACCAACGGATTTTGCGTAGATATTCTTTTTATCTATGAGGTATGATTGTATTAAAACGAGGTGGGTTACCCGCGCTCTGCCGCAGAACGCGAGACTAATGCTGCAACAGACCGATAGCACCAAAGGCTATTTTGTAAATTGCTAAAAAAATAAATTAAGTTAACGGTCGTTACTTAACGTTCGTTAAGTAACGACCGACCCCAAGGACTATTTTCGCAATTTAAAAAAAAAAGACTAACGGTCGTTACTTAACAACCGTTAGTAAGGGAGGGGGTATTTTGTAAATTTTTTTAAAGTTATGGTAGTTTTCGTAATTTGACACATAGTGCGAAGGGCTATTTCGTAAATACCAGAGGGGTTATTTCGTAAATACCGGCAGGTCGCGGGTGAGTTTGCGGGTCGGGTGGGCGAGTTTGCGGGTCTGATAAACGGGTGGGTTGTGTGAGGATGATTTCCAAGTCAAGCAGTGGGTACCGGGTCGGGTCACCCGGCGGGTTGCGAACCGGGTATTCTGGTAAATGTATGTTTACTTTAATTTAATGCGATATTTTTAGTTTTTTACCACCGCACTCGTCGGTGAATGGAATAAGATGAGCATCTAAGAGGAGGGGTATGTGAGGGGCAGAAACGTAACTTGACACACACCTATCCATCCATCTATAAAATCATACCCACTCTATCCAATTAACCGCCTCTGCTTCTCCGTTAACCCCGAAACCCTAATTTTGTTTTTTCAAACCCTAGTTTTTATTTTCTTTGTCAAATCTTATTTCTTTCTTAATTCGATATTTATTATTCCAATCTACAAACTCTATCACTCGATCTATTCGATTGAAAAGGTATACAACTTACTCTATCTTAATAAATGTTATTATAGTTTGATAATAATAAATTATTGTTAAGCTCGAGTGACGTTGTGTATAGATGGGTGAAGTAAAGGATAACGAAGCTTATGAGGAGGAGCTACTCGATTATGATGACGAGGATGAAAAGGCTCTTGATACTACCAACGGAAAACCCGCTTCCGAAACCGTTAAAAAGTACTTTTTTCTTTTCTTATCTATGTTATTTATTATTACTAATTGTTAGTTGAGATTGAGATTTGGTATGACGTCACTCAATTGATTTAGTTTATTAAGATAATATGTATATGTGTATTAATTAGACTACTCGTCTATTAATTGCGAGTTTAAGTTTGCTAGGAGAGTAAGATTTTGTGAGATTTGTACAGTTGAAGTGAAAGTAGTTTGCGAGACTTGCTGCTTAGCTAGTCAAACTGTCAAAGTATGTGTTAGCTTACATGGCGTGCTTACGAGCTTATGTAAATATAAAAAAAAAGCTCATTAAATCACCTTTTTGGCTTAAGAGCTTATCAAGTTCAGGTTGAAGGACTTTATAAGCTATAATGTGAATTTGATCAAACATTCTTCAAAATTACTCGTATATATGCTCATAAGCTTGCTACATAAGCTAATACAAGCACTTGGGTGACTTTATTAGACTACCACTCGGCTTTCTAGATAGTTTTCTTGTCGTGATTGACTTAGTAAATTGGAAAGCTCGCTTTTTTAAGACAAAGAGAAGAGGAACACATTGGCACTTACTTACTGCTTGTAGATGCTTACGTGGGCTGATATTAAAGTATGTCAAAGACTAAGAGCACTTATCCGTATTCCAATAACATTCTGTTGCTTGACCCTTTATTACGGGGTCTACGTGACTGCGAGCTGACATGTAAGTTATAGTGATACTAGATGCCAAAGAGTCTAACCGGCTGGGTTAGGTTTAGCCATCAACTCTTGTAATCTTATTTTTGTCAGACTTAAATTAATGGTTACTTTTTTTTAATTCATTATTAAGTTGTGGCTTTGATAAATAGTTGTAATCTGAAAATGATTGTATTTGGAAGTTCATCGATGTTATTGTGGCATGTTTTAATTCATTATTAAGTTGTGGCTTTGATAATCCAAATTTTAACATGTTACTTCAATCAATGTTACAGGGGCTACGTCGGAATTCACAGCTCAGGATTCCGAGACTTCTTACTGAAACCAGAGCTTCTTCGAGCTATTGTAGATTCTGGATTCGAGCACCCTTCAGAAGGCAAAGTCTAATACTTCAATTTCTGTTATTCTTTTGTATTTTTTTTGACTGAAACCCGGGGTGCCTTATCAACTGATATTCTTGTATTTTCAAGTGTGTTAAAGTAGCATGTCATAGCATCATGCATGTTTGTGGATCTAATATATCAAGACTTGTGACACATTTGTTGTTCTTCTCTACCAATAGAATATGACTGTAGTATAATTGTTTAACCACTCTGGCGGGATTGGGTACTGCTTTTGTTGTTGTTTAATTATTTAGTCATGCTTGATAGCCTTTGAGTGATCATATTTGAGTGTCATTGGAGACAGAAATACAGAATCCCATGTATTGATTATATTTGAACTTTGTTAAATGCTGTCCTATTGTGTGTGCAATTTGTAATAATGTGTGTGACGATCTTTGAATGCCTATAGAAACAGAACTAAGTCTTTTTTTTTTAAATTTCTGCATATGCCTAGCATATTATGTGTGTTTCTCGTTCTGGGTTTCTTGCCAGCATACACGTCTAGTAGCTAATAATCTTCTTCGTTTTTCTTCTTTTCAGGTAAATATTAACTTCCGTCTTCATGATTTCAGCCAGATAACTGGTCTGGTGAACCTTCCCATCTAAGGGAAAAGGGCATCATTTTTTTAACTTACAAAGGATTCATTGGCTGGGATTTTCTTTGCTTCATCAGTGCAACACGAGTGCATACCACAGGCTATCTTAGGAATGGATGTCATCTGCCAAGCAAAGTCTGGTATGGGAAAAACTGCTGTCTTTGTTCTTTCTACACTACAGCAGATTGAGCCTGTGGCCGGCCAGGTTGCTGCCCTTGTGCTTTGCCACACCAGAGAATTAGCTTATCAGGTAATTACAGTGTTACCCTATTGAAAATTCAAATTAGTTTCCTTTTTGACATTTTCTACCACTGTTTACGTCACCCGTGTCTCACATTTCTTACCATCTGCTTTATTTTGTTTCTGCTCATACAGATCTGCAATGAGTTTGAAAGGTTCAGTAGATACTTGCCTGATCTCAAGGTTGCCGTCTTCTATGGAGGTGTCAACATAAAGATCCATAAGGATTTACTGAAGAATGAATGTCCTCATATTGTTGTGGGGACACCTGGAAGAGTATTGGGGCTTGCTAGGGAGAAAGAGCTTGGATTGAAGAACGTGAGGCATTTTATCCTTGATGAGTGTGACAAAATGCTCGAGTCACTTGGTATGTTGTGTTTATTCTTGCCTGATATCTTCTCTTGCATCTTCAATACTCTATTACCTTTTGGAAGGTCTGTTTAATGTTCTTTTTCTTGTTATATGCAGACATGAGAAGAGACGTGCAGGAAATTTTTAAATTGACCCCTCATGACAAACAAGTGATGATGTTCTCTGCCACACTAAGCAAGGAGATTCGACCAGTGTGCAAGAAGTTTATGCAAGATGTAAATATATTTTTTATTCTTTGCTGTATATGGTTTGTGAGCTGCTTAGTAGATTCAGGCTAAAAGTGCTGACTTATGATGTTTGATCTTTTCAGCCAATGGAAATTTATGTTGATGATGAAGCCAAGTTAACTCTTCATGGGCTTGTTCAGGTACTTCTTCATGTCAAGCTTTATTGATAATTTTTTAGTATATCGTACAGGTTTGAATTTATTGTTTTGCTGATATGTATTTCTCTTCAGCATTATATCAAATTGAGTGAGATGGAGAAGAACCGCAAGCTGAATGACCTTCTAGACGCGTTGGACTTTAACCAAGTAGTCATTTTCGTCAAGAGTGTCAGCAGAGCTGCTGAGCTCAACAAGTTACTTGTCGAGTGTAACTTCCCATCTATATGCATCCATTCTGGAATGTCTCAGGAAGAAAGGCAAGTATACTTTATTTTTAACAGAAATGACATAACACACTTAACTTTTCACCCTTTTATACACATTTTGTACACATTGGACTTGGTCCCACACTTCTCTGTTGAAGGGCAACTTGCAACTTATTTGTATTGTTTTCAACAATACATAAAATGTTTGCTGGTTTTTGGAATAAAGAGCATTCAAAATTTCTACAATAAAGAACATGTAAAATTTCTTGCAACGAAGAACATATAGAATTCATACATAAAAGAATACGTGAAGTTATTGCAATAGATTATCGTAGAAAAGCATTAGAGGTGCAAGTGTTTGGTTTAACACAATCCAGTCGTATGCATCAAATGTAAAAAGAATGTTGGTTATCTTAGACCATGGGTATTGGGTAGGGCAGTCTAATGGTATAGAAGTTTAGTATGAAGAATTTGATCTCAAAGAGAAAAGTGAAGTTGTTGTTGAACGTATGGGGTACATTCTCTAGATAACCATTATACCAATAATTTTGTTTTTGCACTCAAGTTCAAACTCTCGATACTTCGTTTGGCCACTAGACTGAGTTGCCATTGCCTCCGATTTGCCTATTAAGTCTTCTTAGAAAGAGGAGATAAAAAGATTCAGTTCTTTATCCCTTTTAAGTAGGGTTTACGTCACAAAATAGCAGCAAACTTTTTTCAAAGTCCCGTCTTGGTACGTGATGTATAAAAACTGTCAATGAACTTTCATAAAGTGTTTCAATGTGCACACTTTGATGTGTTGCATGTCACTATTTATAACATGACAACACATCAAAATGCGCATATTGGAACACTTTTTAAAGTTCATTGCATTTAATGATACTTTTTATAGTTCCAAGTTCCAAAACGGAACTTTGGAAAAAGTTTGTTGCTATTTTGAGACCTAATTTCTTCAAGTAACTTACACTCTCTTTTGGATATCTTCTCTTACTTCAGACATAAGTGCTCAAATAGTGTTTTTTCTGAGAAACAAACACCACCTTAGTCATCCCATTCTTGAGGGAGACTATCTATTTTCCCCTTCCCTTTTCTTTTACTTCTCTTCAGGTTTGATAATGGAGTATAAAATCGCAAATCTCTTTTGCTTTCTCTTCCCTTAAACTTTCTTGTATTTCCATCTGCATTAAGATAGAATCTATGTTAAGTGGACAGGTTATCAAACTTTGTCCACTTTGTTTTTAGTATTGGTGTTGGTTGGACTTTCTGACTCATTTATTTCATTTGAGATTTTGTCTGACATCTTTTTGCATGTTTTTTTTAATCAGGTTGACACGCTACAAGGGGTTTAAGGAGGGGTTAAAAAGAATCCTTGTTGCAACTGATTTAGTTGAAGTGGCATAGACCAGTTGAGCGTTTGTTTAGATTGTCTATAAAATTTATGGACATGCCAGATTCCGCTGATGGATACATATCTGCACAAGGTTGGTTAACATATGAACGATTAGGACTTGTCAATTTCCTTTTTTTCGATCTGTCTTCTAGGGTTCCTACAAGCTAATTTCTTAACTTGGTTTGTTTCAATGTATTGGTAGGTGGGAAGAGCTGGTAGATTCGGTACCAAGGGTCTTGCCATCACTTTTGTAGCATCTGGTTCAGACTCTGATGTTCTTAATCAGGTGATTGTTTTATGATGGCGGCCGATGTTGTGGTTGCCAGTTGGCTATTCCAGAAAGTCATTCTTTTGCTTTGGCTCCCAATCTTATATCATTTTTATGTTTCAGGTCCAGGAAAGGTTTGAGGTTGACATAAAGGAGCTTCCAGAGCAGATTGATACCGAGACATATAGTACGTCTTTTTCACAATGCTGTGCATACTACTGTATATGATTAGTAATGATTTTATAGAGTGCTACTGCTTCTGCTTGATGACTGTGCATTTTGAGTTTCTTTTCCATTGTGTCTTTATGCACACACAGAAAAGTGAAACTAAGAAATTTGCATTTAGAGTAAATAGCATAAAGCAGGTGTAGTTAGTAGAGGTTACATTTATGGGCTTGGCTGGGTATGGGTTGGAATAATACAGGTGAACAACACAGTATTTTCCGAAATTTATCTGTGTATAAATATTTAGTGTCAAATAGCATGACAAGAGAAGTGTTTCAATTCAGTGGCTGTGTAATTGCTTGAACAAAATGATTCATTAGGCTGGATGCATTAGAAGACCATTATGTGACCCATTTTCATAAGCCAGCTTTTTGTTATTATCTGTTTGACCCCTTAGTGATAAATCACCTATTTATATGTAAGTGGGTTGAAATTGCCGTCTAATGATACTAATGGCAGGTTCATAAGAGTGCCTTTCCTGGTTATTTTCTTTGTAACGAGTTGGAATTTAACCCGCGCGTTGCGGCGGGGGCAGTACGCTTTTTTTATAAATAAAGTTTATTATATAGAAAGTCGTAAATAGATAAAAGCTCGTTTTGTAAAGTTTTTTTTCAGTTTGGGTCGGTGTTTTTTTTTTACTTTGGGCCAAATTTACGTATGTCAGAAACATTGCAATATTGGGCTCGTTTTGTTCACAATTCGAAGACCTTTCCGCGTGTATTTTTCCGCCGGTATTTTTTGATCTGAATGAATCGGTAGATATGTGTTATATATTTAATAAATAAAGTTTATTATATAAAAAGTCGTAAATAGGTAAAAGTTAAGGGTCCGTTTTGTAATTTTTTTTTTACGTTGGGCCAGATTGGGGGAAATTTTTTGGGCCAGATTTTGGGCTAGTACTGTGTGCACTGTAGCATGTCACTGTAGCACAGTGGATTTTTTTTAGTTTGGGCCAGATTTGGGCTAACTTTTTGGTCAGACATTTGTGAATTGCATTCTTTGTAATACCTGTCACCCTTTAGTGTTGAGTTTACTACACTATGATGGCACATCTAATGTCTAAATGGTCATTTGACTCTGACAGAAAGATCACTTTATATATTATATATTTTTTTAATTATTCTGTTTTGAACCTTTTCTCGTGCAGTGCCATCATAAGGAGAAGTCTGTATTTCAAGTTGATTGCCTTCAATCTTTTGGATGGAGTGTGTACTGGGTAATCTTATTAGCAAAGCTGATAGTGAGAAGATGACACTAATGTATCTCAGTGTTTAAATCAGTTACTTTGTAAGCAGGCACTGGTTGGAACTGTGGATTTGAGTGTTAATGTTTTGAGCTTTTGCAACAATCGGATCTTTACTTCATTTGTATGTCTGGTATTAGTATCTTTGAGACTAGATGGTATTTGAGTTTTTAGATTGAAATTCTATATTAGTTGATATTTTGAGCTTTCAGAACCTATTTAG
This sequence comes from Tanacetum coccineum, assembly GCA_026074375.1. Classification (NCBI taxonomy): domain Eukaryota; kingdom Viridiplantae; phylum Streptophyta; class Magnoliopsida; order Asterales; family Asteraceae; genus Tanacetum; species Tanacetum coccineum. The sequence goes on along the minus strand of BQNB010027132.1, from coordinate 25,989 downwards.
CCTTCTTTACATGTACGGTAATGTTTAGAATATGTACCCTCCCTTCATCATGTCACACTGTGATTTGGTTGTGGACTTGTGCACTATGTTCATCTATTGGCAGTTTTATCAGATTGCAGGTCTTAATTAAAGCTCTCTAATTATCTATGGCGTGTGAACTTGGAATTCCTAACAAATAGGTCACCCCGCTCTGCTGCGGGATGTTTATGGCTGACCGGTGTTTTCGTGGTATGGTACGATTTAGAAAATAAGTTTTTTTAAAAAAAAATAAAATTAACAGGTCTTTTTAAGCAACGACCGATTTAAAGCACTGTTTTGGTGCATTTCTAAAAAAACAAACTAACGGTGCGAACCGTCTAGTGTGAAAGGGGTATATTATAAAAGAGAAAAAAAATTAAAATAGGGCAATTTTTTCGTAATATAACACATAGTCTAGGGAGGGGAAATTCGTAAATATTTGAGGGGGCTATTTCGTAAATAAAAAAGAACGGGTCGGACAGGCGTTGTTAGATCTATTGTTATTCATAAACTAAAACAGACTGATACTCAAAAAGTGCAGAGATATTTAAAATCAAAACATTTTTTTTTCCTAAAAAAAAAAAACCCCGATCGACCGGGTAGGTTGACCCGTCGTATAAAAAATGCACCCCGGTCAACCCGTTGCATTTAATAGATCCACTAATTGCTAACGCCATTTAATGCATGCTTTAAAATGTTCGGACATTCATAAAAAAAACAGACCGATGACTAAAAAAGTGCGAGAGAGTATTTAAAAAAAGAAGAAAATTTTTTTTTTCTAAAAAAAAAAAAAAAAAAAAAAAAAAACCGATAGGACCGGGTAGGGTTGAGCCGGCATATTAAATGCACCCCGGTCAACCCGGTAAAAAAAAAGGAAAATTTATCTTAAAATTTTTTTGAGAAAAAAAAAGTTTTCTTTAAAAACTATTATAGAGAAAAAAATGGAGAAAAAAAAAACTAACTGTTTAAATAAAAAAAATATTCATAAAAAAAACATACCGATAGGCTCTGACAACGGCAGTGCAGAGGGTATTCGAGAAAAAAAAAAGGAACATCTTATTACTATACTGCACATTTTTTTAAAAAAGGAAAAAAAAAGAACCGGGAACGATAGCGGAGCGCGAGGTTTGAGGAAACTTAAAGGTTTATTCATAAAAAAACAGACCGATGACTCAAACAGCGCGAGAGGGTATTCCGAGAAAAAAAAAAGTAAATTTTTATTTTAAAAAGTTTTTTAGAAAAAAAAAGGTTAAAAAAAAGGTAAAAAAAAAGTCAATGTAAAGGAAAAAAAAAGAAAAGAAAAAGGGCGCATTAAATTTCGGGTCAAAAAGGGCGGGTTGCATTAAATTTTTGGCGGGCCGGGTAGGCTGCCTTTTGTATATATATAGTAATAAGTATCTACATTTGTTACACTCTGGACTTCAGCTTAAAACTTGTATTAGCCATGCCAGATGCTTGTCAGTGTGTCGCTAGCAAGGGGAGTGTTCAGGCAATTTTTTGTGTGTAACATTGTTGGTCAGGTCATACATAATTTGTTCCATCAAGATTAGGATTTTATTTCATTGACATAAACAAGTGCAATGAAACACCTGCCCTAATTTTATTGGCGGTGTGGTTATTTGATCTTAAATAGTTAGCAAGTCACTGAAAGACTAAATACTTCTCTCGGAGTGTGATTACCAGAATCTTTTCGTTAGAAAGTCACTGGAAGACCTGATGAAGCCTTTCTCAATTTTGAAAGTCACAAAAGTAAGGAAGTGTTTGTTTAATGGGTTTTGCACTGTTGGTGTAGATTGAAACCATCAAATATTTGTTTGGTACACTAATTTTGATATAGAAACTCAAAAACCCATACTACTCTAGTATGGTGGTGGGGTTGGTCAGATATTTGCACTTTCCTCTTTATACATTTTTTTTATCTTTGATTTTCTTTTAGGCAATATTTAGGTGTCGTTTGGTTTGCAATTAGGAATGACAATCGGTATAGATTTGAAAGTATGTTGAATTTGAAATGGATATGATTTACTTTAAACATATTGTTTGGTTCAAGTTTGTAGGTATGATTACTGCTTTTTATTATTCCTATATAGATAGTCTTGATTTAGAAGTACTCAACGGTAGGCGTGAGCAACGGTCCAAAACCGGACCGGACCGGCTAGGACCGGACCGGATCAAGACCGAAATGGTTTAAAAAGCCGGACCGTAGACCGGACCAAAATGGTACGGTCCGGTCCGGGTCGGTCCGGTCCGGTCCTATAAGGCTTAATCTCGGGTTTTTGGTCGGACCGGACCGGACCGGACCGACCGGACTGAATTGGTCCAAAACCCCGGACCGTGGACCGGACCGCGGTCAGGTTCGGTCCGGTTTTCCGGTTCGGTCCGGTCCGGTCCACCGGTCTATTTGCTCAGCCCTACTCAACGGTATGAAGACCGAAAATAAGGTCAGTTTTATATAGGACCAATCGAACCGAAGACCGAAAATAAGAAAAGGGATGGACCGAGGACCAGACCGAAATAGGTTCGGTCCGGTCTGATTCGGTCCGGTTCACGCCAGTTTTTCGGTCCGGTCCGGTCCGATCCTAGGTCCGTTTTGCTCACCCCTACACTAGACGGTGAAACATAAAAAAAATAAGTTGTGGCAATTCATCAAGCACTAGGTCGGCGCTATAGTTGTGACCACGTAAGACTAATTTTTTGAACATCATCGAAACAAACTGAAAATATATATATATGATAACTTGTGATTAGTTGCATGCATATGAGCATAAGTGGAGATCAAATGTAGAAAAGGTGAGAAAGAGTAAAAAAAATATTCACTATGTGTAAAATGGAATGTAAGGTTGAAGATGTGATATATATTAATTGGATAATAGAAAAAAAAATATGTGAACCTTGGCGCCAAAGTATTTCATCAATTTCAAGACAAGCAAGGATGGTTTAGTGAAACCAGCCCATATGCCCTGGTATACGGATACCTTCACTTGGTGGGTTTTACCAAACCTATACACCCATAACAAACATGATGAATGGTTTTCAAAGTCATACTCTCAAACCCATATACCTATAACAAACACACCCTTATAAATACAAATAATATTTAATTCAAGCATTATTTAAATATATTTTAATTCAAATCTAAATCCAAATTTAAATCCTAAACCCGTTAGCAAACCACACGGGCCCTTGATTGAAATCGAATATACATTTTAGTGTGAGGCAAGATGTTATTCATGATTGATATGTAACATAAAAGAGTAGTTTATATTTCACACAAAACTTGTCATTTGTATTGTCTTGCGTGAAAAATTAGAAGGGGGTTGAATAGTTTTACCGATTTAAATTTATGTTTCAAATTATATATCAAGTTATGTGAAGATTTACGATATTGATTTGTAAGCTAATATATGCAATGAACGAAATAATAAAAGTAAATAAAGTAAAGTAAAGAGAGATAGAACCGTGACACAAGTATTTTATAGTGGTTCGACTACAAGGACTCCTTTGTCCTACTCCACTCCCCGAGTACCTAACCCTGATTACCCAACTCGAGAGTTTGCTTACACTTTATCTGTACAAAGCTAAATACCGGGTTCTAACAACGGTAGAACCAACCTTATGTCGCTTACACTTTTTCCGTTACAAATCTAAATACCGGGTTCTAACAAAGATAGAACCAACCCAATCACTATC
>BQNB010027132.1:0-20844 GCA_026074375.1 Tanacetum coccineum | reverse complement strand
GAAAGAGGAGATAAAAAGATTCAGTTCTTTATCCCTTTTAAGTAGGGTTTACGTCACAAAATAGCAGCAAACTTTTTTCAAAGGCCCGTCTTGGTACGCGATGTATACTTTTTATAGTTCCAAGTCCCGTCAATGAACTTTCATAAAGTGTTTCAATGTGCACACTTTGATGTGTTGCATGTCACTATTTATAACATGACAACACATCAAAATGCGCATATTGGAACACTTTTTAAAGTTCATTGCATTTAATGATACTTTTTATAGTTCCAAGTTCCAATACGGAACTTTGGAAAAAGGTTGTTGCTATTTTGAGACCTAATTTCTTCAAGCAACTTACACTCTCTTTTGGATATCTTCTCTTACTTCAGACATAAGTGCTCAAATAGTGTTTTTTCTGAGAAACAAACACCACCTTAGTCATCCCATTCTTGAGGGAGACTATCTATTTTCCCCTTCCCTTTTCTTTTACTTCTCTTCCAGTTTGATAATGATATAAAATCAAATCTCTTTTGCTTTCTCTTCCCTAACCTTCTGTATTTTCCATCTGCAATAAAAGAACTCAAAGGAATGTTAAGATGGACAGGAGTATCAAACTTTGTCCACTTTGTTTTTAGTATTGGTGTTGGTTGGACTTTCTGACTCATTTATTTCATTTGAGATTTTGTCTGACATCTTTTTGCATGTTTTTTTTAATCAGGTTGACACGCTACAAGGGGTTTAAGGAGGGGTTAAAAAGAATCCTTGTTGCAACTGATTTAGTTGGAAGAGGCATAGACATTGAGCGTGTTAATATTGTTATAAATTATGACATGCCAGATTCCGCTGATACATATCTGCACAGGGTTGGTTAAATATGAACGATAGACTTGTCAATTTCTTTTTTTCATCAGTCTTTTAGGGTACACAAGCTAATTTCTTAACTTGGTTTGTTTCAATGTATTGGTAGGTGGGAAGAGCTGGTAGATTCGGTACCAAGGGTCTTGCAATCACTTTTGTAGCATCTGGTTCAGACTCTGATGTTCTTAATCAGGTGATTGTTTTATGATGGCGGCCGATGTTGTGGTTGCCAGTTGGCTATTCCAGAAAGTCATTCTTTTGCTTTGGCTCCCAATCTTATATCATTTTTATGTTTCAGGTCCAGGAAAGGTTTGAGGTTGACATAAAGGAGCTTCCAGAGCAGATTGATACCGAGACATATAGTACGTCTTTTTCACAATGCTGTGCATACTACTGTAATGATAGTAACTGATATTTACTAGAGTGCTACTGCTTCTGCTTGAGACTTGCATTTAGAGTTTCATTTACATTGTGTCTTTATGCACACAGAAAAGTGAAACTCTAAGAAATTTGCACTTAAGAGTAAATAGCATAAAGCATGTGTAGTTAGTAGAGGTTACATAATGGGCTGGCTGGGTATGGGTTGGAATAATACAGGTGAACAACACAGTATTTTCCGAAATTTATCTGTGTATAAATATTTAGTGTCAAATAGCATGACAAGAGAAGTGTTTCAATTCAGTGGCTGTGTAATAGCTTGAACAAAATGATTCATTAGGCTGGATGCATTAGAAGACCATTATGTGACCCATTTTCATAAGCCAGCTTTTTGTTATTATCTGTTTGACCCCTTAGTGATAAATCACCTATTTATATGTAAGTGGGTTGAAATTGCCGTCTAATGATACTAATGGTAGGTAATGGTAGGTTCATAAGAGTGCCTTTCCTGGTTATTTTCTTTGTAATACCTGTCACCCTTTAGTGTTGAGTTTACTACACTATGATGGCACATCTAATGTCTAACAAGTTAAAGAAAGAAATGGTCATTTGACTCTGACAGAAAGATCACTTTATATATTATATATATATTTTTAATTATTCTGTTTTGAACCTTCTCTCGTGCAGTGCCATCATAAGGAGAAGTCTGTATTTCAAGTTGATTGCCTTCAATCTTTTGGATGGAGTGTGTACTGGGTAATCTTATTAGCAAAGCTGATAGTGAGAAGATGACACTAATGTATCTCAGTGTTTAAATCAGTTACTTTGTAAGCAGGCACTGGTTGGAACTGTGGATTTGAGTGTTAATGTTTTGAGCTTTTGCAACAATCGGATCTTTACTTCATTTGTATGTCTGATATTAGTATCTTTGAGACTAGATGGTATTTGAGTTTTTAGATTGAAATTCTATATTAGTTGATATTTTGAGCTTTCAGAACCTATTTAGCCTTCTTTACATGTACGGTAATGTTTAGAATATGTACCCTTCATCATGTCACACTGTGATTTGGTTGTGGACTTGTGCACCATGTTCATCTATTGGCAGTTTTATCAGATTGCAGGTCTTAATTAAAGCTCTCTAATTATCTATGGCTGTGAATTGGATTCTAATAAGTATCTACATTTGTTACACTCTGGACTTCAGCTTAAAACTGGTATTAGCCATGCCAGATGCTTGTCAGTGTGTTGCTAGCAAGGGGAGTGTTCAGGCAATTTTTTATGTGTAACATATGTTGGTCAGGTCATACATAATTTGTTCCATCAAGATTAGGATTTTATTTCATTGACATAAACAAGTGCAATGAAACACCTGCCCTAATTTTATTGGCGGTGTGGTTATTTGATCTTAAATACTTCTCAGAGTGTGATTGCTATCCTGTAGTTAGCAAGTCACTGAAAGACTAAATACTTCTCTCGGAGTGTGATTACCAGAATCTTTTCGTTAGAAAGTCACTGGAAGACCTGATGAAGCCTTTCTCAATTTTGAAAGTCACAAAAGTAAGGAAGTGTTTGTTTAATGGGTTTTGCACTGTTGGTGTAGATTGAAACCATCAAATATTTGTTTGGTACACTAATTTTGATATAGAAACTCAAAAACTCATACCACTCTAGTACGGTGGTGGGGTTGGTGATATTTGCACTTTCCTCTTTATACATTTTTTTATCTTTGATTTTCTTTTAGGCAATATTTAGGTGCCGTTTGGTTTGCAATTAGGAATGACAATCGGTATAGATTTGAAAGTATGTTGAATTTGAAATGGATATGATTTACTTTAAACATATTGTTTGGTTCAAGTTTGTACGTATGATTACTGCTTTTTATTATTCCCATATAGATAGTCTTGATTTAGAAGTACTCAACGGTATGAAGACCGAAAATAAGGTCAGTTTTATATAGGACCAATCGAACCGAAGACCGAAAATAAGAAAAGGGATGGACCGAGGACTGGACCGAAATAGGTTCGGTCCGGTCCGGTTCGAGCCGGTTTTCGGTCCGGTTCGGGCCAGTTTTTCGGTCCGGTCCGGTTCGATCCTAGGTCCGTTTTGCTCACCCCGAAACATAAAAAAAAAGTTGTGGCAATTCATCAAGCACTAGGTCGGCGCTATAGTTGTGACCACGTAAGACTTTTTTTGAACATCATAGAAACAAACTGAAAATATATATATATGATAACTTGTGATTAGTTGCATGCATATGAGCATAAGTGGAGATCAAATGTAGAAAAAGTGAGAGTAAAAAAAATATTCACTATGTGTAAAATGGAATGTAAGGTTGAAGATGTGATATATATTAATTGGATAATAGAAAAAAAATATGTGAACCTTGGCGCCAAAGTATTTCATCAATTTCAAGAAAAGCAAGGATGGTTTAGTGAAACCAGCCCATATGCCCTGGTATACGGATACATTCACTTGGTGGGTTTTACCAAACCTATACACCCATAACAAACATGATGAATGGTTTTCAAAGTCATACTCTCAAACCCATATACCTATAACTAACACACCCTTATAAATACAAATAATATTTAATTCAAGCATTATTTAAATATATTTTAATTTAAATCTAAATCTAAATTTAAATCCTAAACCCGTTAGCAAACCACACGGGCCTTAGATGATTGAAATCGAAAATACATTTTAGTGTGAGGCAAGATGTTATTCATGATTCATATGTAACATAAAAGAGTAGTTTATATTTCGCACAAAACTTGTCATTTGTATTGTCTTGTGTGGAAAATTAGAAGGAGGTTGAATAGTTTTACCGATTTAAATTTATGTTTTGAATTATAGATCAAGTTATGTGAAGATTTACGATATTGATTTGTAAGCTAATATATGCAATGAACGAAATAATAAAAGTAAATAAAGTAAAGTAAAGAGAGATAGAACCGTGACACAAGTATTTTATAGTGGTTCGACTACAAGGACTCCTTTGTCCTACTCCACTCCCTGAGTACTCAACTCGAGAGTTCGCTTACACTTTATCTGTACAAAGCTAAATATCGGGTTCTAACAACGGTAGAACCAACCTTATGTCGCTTACACTTTTTCCGGTACAAATCTAAATACCGGGTTCTAACAAAGATAGAACCAACCCAATCACTATCTACACTTTACAAAGTATGATGTTATGTTTTCAATGAATGAATGATGTACAAGAATAATATAATGATCTTGGAATGGTGATAAAGACTAGCAACAAGTAAACTTGGGCTTGATCGTCTTGTATGCAAACTTGGTAGAATCTTCTTCTAAAAGAAGATCACCAAAAATGAAATATAAATGTGAGTTTGATCTGAGATCAAAGGTTAGAGAATGCTATAAGAATGTTAGAGAGAATGTATGAGAAAGGGTGAAGAAACTATGAGAAATAGCTTGCTATTTATAGGCAAATTTGGGCATTGTTTACCCGGATTCGGCGGATCCCTTCAAAAAGGGGTCCGACCAGTGTTAGACAAGGGATCCGACTCACTGTAATGCAAATCCGGATTTTGGATATCAAATCTTCAAAAATCTTGTGTGATCTTCTAAGATCTTAGCTAGATATGAAAAGATTATGATGTGACAATACATAAAAGTAAACTATATGTATGATGTCATGCATGATGTAAAATGTATTTATAGTTTATGTAATTTCTAAAAATAGATGTGTAAGTTATTTTGTGTTACTTGTAAAATGCATAGTTTTGTAAAAATAATTGTGTAGTTACTTATGTGTAAGTAACAAACTAAAATAGTTTATGTCACAATCTTAAGCTTAATGGGTTTATGTACAAAACCTTGAGTTATTTAAAATGTATGTAGTTTTGATGTATGATAATTGAAATGAGTTAGAAAACTATTCACTTAAAACTTATGCATTTTATTTTCTACATATAATCATTTTATGATTGTTATCGACAAAACATAAAATGATCGTAAAATATAAATAAATGTTTTTACGGCTTATTTGTATTAACAAATAGGTTGGAGGTTGGTTCCTTATTTGTGTTTTATAGTTTATGCAGTGTTTAAGAACTCAAGTTGACCTGACCGGTTGAACCGTGAACTGGTCGAGTGACCAGATGCCGGTTTTAAGCGAAAAACCCAGTTGAACCGCCGGTTAAACTGGTGGCTCAACATGGTCAATTAAAAAACGTTTTTTAAAACATTGGTTTTTTTGGCATAAATTTGACCGGAATTGGTGTAAACGAAAACAAACGCGTAGTTGAACGGCCTATAAGTTTATTTCAACAAGCTTATGATCTGTATGTAAAAGTTTAAAAGCTCGATTAGTCGATTCACATATATACCTTTTAAAGTTTTATATAAGAAGAAAAAGGAGGCTACTAATCTTCTAAAATGCCTACAAGGAACTATCTATGAAACTATAAACTTAAGACGCGACGGTACCATGAGACGCTTATAAAGGCCAAACGCAAAAATTACCTCAGAAACCACAAACAACCTAGATAGCCTAAACTCCTATTCTATAAAACCATATGAGTACCCGTGCATAAAAACGAGATTTTATAACGACAGATAGTTGTAGTGATAAAAAAAGTTTATGTGTTATAAATGAAAAATAATAAAAGTTTGAGGATATGAGGATTAAACACTATTTAAATGAATGAAATTATGGTTTCATATATAGTTTTCTTAATTTTTCAACATTTAACAATAAGATGTAAACCTTTTATATATAGTATAAATGAAAATATTAATACATAAATTAAACAAAATATAATACTAAAATATTTTTTGTTTATTTAGATTTAATTTGATATAGGTATGTTTAACGAAATGGGCTGGGGTGAAGGCTGGGGCTTGGGCTGGGGCTGGAGCTTATATTATAATTCGAAATTAAAATTTGTATTTTTATAAACTTGTTTGGCAAATGAGTTGAGACTTATTATTGCAAAATTACTAAAAAAAACATAATTAAATGAATTTTTGGTATATGTTAGATATTTTTATGGGTAAATAAGTAATTTATGGTTCAAAAGCCTCGGTCTAAAGTTTTTAACTCCTTTTATGGGGCTGGGGCTTGTAGAGACTTATGACTTATAAGCCCTTTCATAAGCCCACATGACAAACGAGACTTATTTTATATGTCGACTTATTTTAAAAGCTCAAGCCTCAATGAGCTCCTCGCCAAAGATACCCACAGTATTGAACATTTTCATTTATTCTATTTTTTATGGGTAGTAAAACGATCAATACAAAATTAGAAATCATCGAAGTTGTTTGTGACAAAAAAACTGTGACTATCAAAGTCAAATATGCGAGATTTGAAGTGTAACGAGTTGTTTGGTGCTCGCGTTTTGCGACAAAGCGGTTTTGGCTTTTTTATATGTCGTTTTCAGAGATGTGTTTAACTTTGTTTCGTGTATGTCTTTTTATGTGTGTTTTAAGGTGTCCAAGTCCTTTTTACGACTTCTATATATATGTATGACAACGTCAATGAAATCAACAGAATGAAATAAATGATGGCGATGAGTCCTTTTTTGGTTGTATACTTTGTATGAGAAATAATGTCATCTGTGCGCATGTATTTTTGGTCGTAATTGTTTTATGTGGTGTTGTTTCGAATCGGAATTAACTTTGTTTCATATATAACGTATATACAAAAGCGTTGATTAAATAAACGAAATGGAATAGAAGATGGCGAGATTTTTTCAATGTTGTAGGTGTGAATTAGTGTCAAACAAACAATATGATGTGACAGTGGTGGTAAGAGTGATAAACGCATTTCGGTTTTGATACGAAGAATTGGTATGTTCATTTTCAGTTATTAAACGCACTTACTTGAAATAGGACGGGAAATGAAAGAGGAGATGGTGAGATTATTTAGTGGCACGACCTCCTCTATTAATTTTTGGTGCATGTTTAAGTAGGCGTGTTTGAATAGAATGAAAATTGAATACTACTACGAAGGCAACATATCAAAACAATAACCCGTTTATGGCTGTTACCGTCACTGCCATGTCGCAGGCTTTATCGTATGTCGGATAACCACTGTTATAAGGACCCAACAAGATCAGATGCATCTATTAACTAACAACGCGGAACAGAGTTCTCGTCGCACGTCATGAGTTAAACACACATCGGAGCTTGTGATGTGCTTGAACAAAAGTTGTCGGAACTTGTATTTTTAGGAGGTTGTAAACGTGTGTTTTTGAGTAACTCATGGTTGATCATTCACATGGGCACATGTGTCCCTACTAAGTAAGAGCGTCGAACGGGTTGCCTGCTAGAGGCTGTCACTTAATAGGGACAGGTAATCCCATGTGAAAGACGGGCCAAGAGTTATAAATGAGGTCGCTGACTACAGGTGCCCTCATTAAGTAGAAACGCTAGGTAAACAATATGTTATATAGTGGCTTCGACGACACATGCACCCAATTTAGCAAACTCCATGGGAGCAACCTGCAAAATTGCATGTTAAAGTAACAATAGAGACATGACAAAGGATATATTCTCGTTACGTAATCATGACACATACATTGTGTGGAATTTCATTTTCAGACCGACAAAAAGTTGATGTCGGTGATATGATAGACGTGTACAAAGAATGACGAGAAATAACAGAGAACGCGACGAAAACTAATTTGCGCCAAATCACTTATCACGACGCTCTCTTCAATTTCGCACCCTTCTTTGATACGACACATTCTATCAACAACTTCGGCCTTTTGTAGATCTGAATATGACATATCAGAAAATATATTCTCGGTTCGTTTGGTTGAAAAAGTAGATGTTTACATCACATAATAAAAGAACTAATAAACGAAATATGTAAAGTGCGTATGTGAAGTCTGGCCCACACATAATTGCATCGGTACCGTACGTATATCTGCCATTAGTTCTTCTATTGAAGAATGTAAGCCGACTGATTGTGCTATAAGCTACCTTGACGCATCGAGAAAATGTTTTACATTTGTCAAGAATTTCAACGCATTCACAGCCAACAGAAGTATAAACTAATAAAAAAACGGGCAAATGACACAAAAATGTATCAAACATATGGGTCATTTCCAATCAAGGTATCGCACTTTTTTTTCTTGCATAAAAAGGCGTTCAACTTATTTTTTTTGCCAATTTGGGTGTTTCCGTTAAATATTTAACGATCATCCGTTAAGTTTTACATTTTAAGTTCACCGACCGCTACCACCACCATCAATCATCGTAACCAATCATCGTTCTCCGACTATTTCATCTATAACTGCTTGAATGCAAATGAATATATTATCCTCCCTCGTAAAATCCTAGGTGCAATAAAGAAGATTTTTTTCTCGTGTGGTTTTCTTTTATTAAATGAATCCTTGCTCATAACAAAACAAAATCACAATTGGTCGACCAATAGTAGTATGTCACGACAACATTAAACATGAACAGGAGACATATATGAGAAAATAACAGTTTCATTGAAGACATGATTGAAACAATACAATTAGTCTGAAATTTGACAAAAGAGAATTTAAAACTCTTCAATAATATGCTCACTTTGGTAGAAGCGGTGCTTTGTAGTGATGGTGGTGGGCCGGCTTGGTGGTGGCGACGATAATTGATGGTGGTGGTAGCGGGTGGTGTACTTGAAATGTAAACTTAACGCATGATCGTTAAATATTTAACGAAAATACCCAAATTGACAAAAAAAAAATAAGTTGGATACCTTTTTATGCAAGAAAAAACGTATAATACCTTGATTGGAAATAACCCGTAAGTTGTATACCTTTTTGTGCCATTTGCCCTAAAAAAACTAGGAGGTTCTGAACAGTGTACCCGAACGAAAAAACACGGAGAGAATGCTGGTTTTCAATTGGCTCTTCATCGATGCTACAATCAGGGGCAATGGGTACATCAAACATCCAACAATACAGCGGGACCTATGGATTTAGCAAAAAATCAGCAACTATAAAATCGTTAGTAAACAAAAAGAAGATAAGAGGACATAAGAACCTGAACGCCGTTCCTGAAAGAAACCAAGGAGCTCGTTCCAGCCGCATGATGATGGTACTGAAAAGAAGTAAGATCAAGCAGGTCGAGGTAAACCAAATACCAGGCCAGACCAAGGAAGGCCGACTCAGGCACAATGCACATAAACCGCGATTCCAAAGAAAACCAACTTGCAAAAGTGCATGTGCCTGTAGTTGACTGAAGTCTCCGGGAGACAACTTGCTCAAACTTGGCAGCTAAAACTATATAAACAATGATGTGGTCTGCCAGGTTATACGCTTACCACTGCATACCAATCCAACGTGATAGGCAGAATTCCTGTACGCGATTTTTGTAGGACCAGCTGCTCCAATCAACTAATAGCATTAAACGGGGTTCTCGTCCAACCCTCTGAGTTGATAGGAACAACAAATCCTACAACGTCCGTGTACAAATAACCACGTGTGGTATGTTTAAAAGGTGTAATATATAAAAAATAAAATCCTGACCTACGTGTTTGTTGACCACCGGGCAAAACCGTGTTTGATGTACATAGCATGGTCGAAGATTAAAACCTACAAACAACCCTCAAAAGCCAGACACTATCTAATGAAAATTTAAAAGTATCCGACAACAACGTCTATGTGTGGCAAAGCGTACTACGAAACAATGGAGATACGATAAAGGTTTTGCCACTATCACGCATGCCTGGTTATAAGTTATTTTTTTCTACTAAACAGGCACACATGATAGGGATAAAACCCCTATCACAATTAGCACAGCTCCACACACAAACGTGTAACCATTTGGTCTCAAAGAATTACCATTGCCCAAAGCAACAATTAATATCAAACGAAGAAATCAAAAGTAAGTTACTCGCACACCTGAACCCCAAAAAAAGTACACCAACTTTCGACCAGCCAATTCAGTAGAGCGGATGATATTTACGTGAACTGCGATTGTAAGACCCAATGTGTATAGCAGCAACGACTAAGGTCAAACCAAGACAAACAACAACGTATGCAGGCGGCCAACACGGCTACCACCATGTGTATGCCATCGGTGCCCCGCCGCTAACGGCGTATTCTGATATGACGCGTCACCAATAATGGATGTCATCATCGCCTGAAATTAGATACTACATATACACATACTGTCGAGCCAACCAGAATACAGTTAAAGTGTGTTATATAAGTATTCAAGGCGCGATAGAAATGACCGTCTTTTCTTCCAATGGTTTCAACTGGGCCGCAATTTATCAAGCACACATCAATACTCTCTAAGGATCATTTTCATGTTCAAGCAATCAACCAACGTGAAAACTGTGGAAACTAGAAGGGGGAGAGGGTGAATAGTTTACCGCTTTTTCAAAATTTAATTATCGTTGTTTATAAAAGCTTAGATCAGAGTTTATGTGAGATCAATTGTACACAATATAAACACAACAAATATATATACACAAACAATACTAACTACAAAATATAAAGTGCAAGATGGAAGTATAGAGATAGAAAGATCATTCCATGACACGAGAATTTATAGTGGTTCGGTAACGAAGCTCCTCTTCGCCCTACTCTACTTTCCGAGTATCCATCTTGAGAGTTCACTACACTATGTCAACAAGCTCTCTCCAGGCGGAGAAAACCGTACACACGTAGCTTACACCAATTTCTGACACTAAACTAAATTTCAAGTTCTAATCTTAGCTAGAACCAATCTACCACTCACAAACGTATTTAGAGGACTAAAATACTAACCGCCCACTCACGTATTTTCTCACCTAAAATACTAACACGATCTACCCGATCTAGCTATTACACAAGAATAAAAGAGATGTGGTTGATGTACAAACTACAACAAGATCGTAACAACGTTACGTATGCACAAACTAATCTATAATACTTCATATCTTGACGATTACGAGTATTTTTCTCTTGCACTTGGAGAGAAAAGATTGAATCACTTGTAAATAAATGTTTATACAAGTTAAATGATCAAAAATAAGAAAATATGTAAGCTGATCTAAAAAAGAAAGAAACTGTATGCAAAGAGGTGAAAAATAATATGGGAACAATCCACTATTTATAGGCACACTTTGAGAACCTTAAGCCTGGCGGTCCAAAAGCTAAACTTGGTGGCCCCTTATTGATAAGGGGGACGCCCAAACTAGGACGCTCCTAATTTTGTCCTTCTCTGGGGAAATATTTTATGGTTCGAGTTTTTTTGATTTTTTTTGGGGGGGGGGGGGGGATCTGATTTCAAATATATATTTGAATAAAATATTTTTTTATTAGAAAAATATTTTGTCTAATTTATTTTTGTAAAAAGGTTTTGTTACATTTGTAAAATTAAAGTTTAGGACAAAAATGTATTACTTTGATCATTTAACAAATTAAGCATTTGCTTGTTCATACCTTAAGTGATTTATGTCGAAATGGAAATTTACGACTAATAACTTTGTTAGCCGTGTATTTATTAAAGTGATGGTCATTAAATATTCCCGAGCCTTGTATAAGTAAAACGTAATATATATAACATTTTTAGACATTATTTGTATTAACAATATCTTCTTTTTTAATGATTACAAAATATAAACTCATTATATGTAAAAATATATTTAAACAAGTTTTTAGTGAGTTTTAGTCCATTTCTCTCCCTTTTTGTAGAATCAAAAAGACGTCGTCGATGCGAAAATATTAATTCGACGGAATAAACACTCCCCCTTGATGTGTCCCCCCCTCCTCGTTCGAGGGCACCAATGAATCGAGCTATAGTGACTTGCTACAAAAACGAGTAAGAATACGAGTGCAATATATATTTCCAACTACAAGCAATATCACGACAAAAATATATAAAAGTGGTTAAAAACAAGATAAGCCAAAATAAATATGCACTAATACATCAACCATAAAAAAATAAAGCAACCATCACAACCATGACATAAAACTAAAATTCATTCATAACATACAAAAAATCATACATAAAGCATGATTATACATGGCATAGAAAAATAAAAACTACAGCTATCCTAATTGGCCGAGAGCCATAGAATTTCCTTGCAAATGGGTGATGAATTTTTATGTAAAACGAGTAAACTAAACATACAATATGTTTAGTTTGCGGGTGGAGAGGTTGGTGGTAGGGTATTTGGTGTGGAAGTTGTTGTTGGTGGATAATTGCGAGGGAGATGGAGTGGTGGATTTGGTCGGGTGAGGAGAAATTCGACCCATAAAAAATCTTCTCTTAAGGATTGGAACGGATTACGGTTGTAAAGACAACAAGGGCAATAGGCACCATGAAAGTTAACTTGGTCTAAAGTGAGAGTATGGTGCATGGGTGGTGGTGGTGGTGATGGTGGTAAGGGAGCCATGATTGGGTTTTGTGGATGCATCTCTATGAGATTGGAGAGGTCATTAAGATGATTAATTTCTTGAGCAATTAATCCCCTAGTTGAGTTTGGTGAATAAGGTTGTGGAGGTTGAGTTTGATTGTCATTTTGAGTTGCTCCCAAAATAACTTCAAGGTAAGGATCAATAGGTTGAGTAAAAATGAGATGGTGATGAGAGTTAATGTGAAGGTGATTTTGGATATGCATCCTTTGGAGGTTCATTTGATGGAGATAGTGGTTTTGATTTGGCATTTGTGTGGGTGTTTCAACTTCATCCTCATGTTGTGAATGACAATTTTTCAACTTCTTCCTCCATATTGGTCTTACAGATATTTCGGGTTTCTTGGATAATTTGTAGGAAGGGTTTTGAGTGGATGACATGAGAAGTGTAGGTTGAAGATGAGGATGAAGATGATGTGGAAAGGATTGATAAAGATTAAGCCCTTTCATAGTAGGAAGGGTGAAATATTTAGAGTATGAGTAAGGGTTAAAGTTCACAAATCCAAAGAGTGTTTGTGAATTCTAAGAAAGAGTAGCTGAAGCTATGGGAAAGGTGGTCAAAAGCATAAACAAAAAAACTATTGAAAACCGTCTCCAAGCACCGGTCCCATATCTAGGGAGTCGGTCCTAGATCTATAAGGGACCACCCCTTATAGATAAGGGACCGCCACCAGGTGGACGACCAGGTTGTCCATTTTTTGTTGTTGGCTATTTTTGTAGGAAAAATGTAGTGTTTTGGGTAGCTATTCTGCAGCAAATCCTATGTTTTAAGCCTCACAAAAATAAAATTAGCTACCTAAAAATATAAAAGCTATAATCATGGCATGCATATGATTATATAGTGATATATTGCTAGTGAAATTAAGCTAGCATGTATGTCAAGTAGCAACCAACAACTAACAAGTTTGCAAAATAGAATGTGCCATAAACAAACAACCCCAAAAAATAGTATCAAGAGTAAACTTCAAATAAATAACTCTAGAAGTTCTTCCTAAATGAATTTTGTACCCACATATATTTAAGCTTCATTCTCATCTTCATTTGTTGATTCCGAAGCATTGTCGTAATACTCGTCAGAGTGTCCCATAAGTGCCATGGTCTGGGGAAAGGATTGATATTTGGATTTTTGGAGTTGTGGATGAATTAATGTGATATGGTTATAGCGGCGAGTTAACAACATGCCATAAGGCATTGGTGTGTTGGGTTGATTTTTAACGTTTTCAATTCTTGTAAATACAAATAATCCGTAAAAATGTTTATTTATATTTTATGATCTTTCTATGTTTTGTCGATAACAATCATAAAATTATTATAAGTAGAAAATAAAATACATAAGTTTTAAACCAATAGTTTTCTGACTTATTATACCCATCATACATCAAACTCAAGGTTTTGTGCATAAGATATATTTTTTACAAAACTACATATTATACAAGTAACACAAAATTACTTACATATTTATTTTTAGAAATTTTGTAAAATAAAATTACATTTTACATCATGCATGACATCAACATAATCTTTTCATATCTAAAATAAATCTTAGAAGATCTTAAAAGATTACACAAGATTTTGGAAGATTTGATATCTAAAATCCGGATTTGCACTATCAGAAAGCCGGATCCCTTGCCTAACACTGGCCGGATCCATTTTGAAAGGGATCCGACGAATCCGGGTGAACAATGCCATTTTTTCCTATAAATAGCAACCCATTTCTCATGTTTTCTTCACCCCTTTCTCTTACATCTCTCTAACATTCTAATGTCTCTTTCTAACCTTTGATCTTAGATCTATTTTAGTTTCATATCTCATTTTTAGGTGATTCACTTATTAAAAGAAATTGCTGATATTACATACGAGACGATCAAGCTCAAGTTTCCTTGTTGCTAGTCTCCATCATCATACCAAAATCATCTTATTGATTCTTGTACATCATTTATTCATTGTATTCACATACTTCATCCTTGTAAAGAGTTGACAACATTGGGTTGGTTCTACCTTTGTTAGAACCCACTATTTAGCTATGTACCAGAAAAAGTGTAAGCGATGAAATGTTGGTTTTACCTTTGTTAGAACCCGACATTTAGCTTTGTATCGGATAAAGTGTAAGCGAAGTTGTGAGGCTTCTCCGCTGGACAAGGAGATTGTGGACTAGTGTTTACGAACTCTCGAGTTGGGTACTCGGGAAGTGGAGTAGGGCAAGGAAGGTGTCCTTGTAGCCGAACCACTATTAATACTTGTGTCACGGTTCTATCTCTTCCTACTTTATCTTTACTTTATTTGTCTTTATTATTTATTTGATTGCGTCGATTAAATCAATATCATCAATCTTCACATAAACTTGATCTACATAATTTTGAAACATAAATTTAAATCGGTAAAACTATTCAACCCCCATTCTAGTTTTTGACAATTGGCATCAAGAGCGAGGTTACTAAAGTTTTTTAAAATATATTGTATTTAAATCTTTAAAATCGATCAAATAGATTTGAAAAATTACAAAGAGAGGCAATCTATGCAAAGACCACCACCCTTTGAAGCTAATGGGTTTATTTATTGGAAAAATAGATTTGAAACTTATGTGAAGTCTAAGGATATTGATCTTTGGCATATTATTGTTGATGGTGATTATAAACCTATTTTTAGAAATGCAAATACCGGTAGGGATGAAAGTGTTCCTTACGAAAGACAAAGTGATGAACATAAAAATATGCTTTCTAAAAATAATGAGGCTTAAATGGTTTTATATAACGCTTTACCTAAAAAGGAGTACGGAAGGATCTTTATGTGTAAAAAAGCTAAAAATATTTGAAACTCACTAGTAATCACTCATCAAGGTAATAAACAAGTCAAAGATAATAAAATAGATTTGTTTGTTCAACAATATGAAAAAATTTAATTTTCGACGATGAAACGATTGATTGCGCATTTGATAGATTTAATACTATAATTACATCTCTAAAAGTACTTGACGAATCTTTTTCAAGTCGTAATCATGTTAGAAAATTCTTAAGGGCTCTTCCAACCAAATGACGTCTAAAGGTAACGACCATAGAAGAATCCAAAGATTTGTCGACTCTACTTCTCGATGAGCTCATCGAAAATCTAAAAGTATATGAAGTGGTGCTTGAAAAAGACTCCGATGCATCCAAAAACAAGAAAGAAAAATACAAGTCACTCGCCCTAAAAGCCAAGAAGGTGTCAAGTGACGAAGAAGCTTCATCTTCGGATAATGAAGATGAAGAATATGCTATGGCGGTAAGGGACTTCAAGAAGTTCTTTGGAAGAAGAGGGAAATTTGTCCGACAACCACACAAACGACAAAAAGGCCTTACGGAAAGCAAAATAAGATAAAAAGGGGAAGGTTAATCGAAAGTGTTTCAAGTGTGGCACTCCAAATCACTTTATAAGTGATTGTCCCAAACACTCATACAATGACCAAAAGACGTTTGTTGGAGGGTCATGGAGTGATAGTGATGAGGAGTAAGATCTTGAAAAAGACGAGATTTGTGTCATGTCACACGAATCAAATGAGGTACATTTCGACACCTTTTATTATAGTAGTTCTTCTTTAGATGACGAAACTTTGCAAAACGAATATAACAAGTTGTGTAAAATTAGTCTTAAGGTAATTAACAAAAACAAACACCTAAAAACTAAAATTGAACTCCTAGATAATGAGGTTTTTGAACTAAAGGAAAGGTTAAAAAGGCTAGAGAAAAATAAGGCAATTAATGAAGAATGTAAGTCGTGTATAGATCTTCGTACGAAAAATGAATTACTTGACTCAAAACTTGCTAGGTTTGAGAATAGTAGTCATTATCTACAAGAAATGCTTGAAAATCAAAGATTACATAATGATAAAAAGGGGCTAGGATTTACAGATCATAAAGCCTCGACTAGCGGGGTTAAAACGACAAAAACTAGCAAAAATGTTGTTAAAGTGCCACTGAGGATCCGGGCCTGGCGAATCATGTAAGAAACTCATAAATCACACATAAGAAGAATAAGAAGAGAAGAGAGAAAGAATAAGGGAATAGAGGTGGTGGAGGTATTTGGATATTTCTTGTTTATTGCACAAAGGGAGGAGAGAAAACTCTCTTACACATTTGCCTAACACACACTCACACACCCTTTTATGAGGTGGGAGAGTCCTTTTATAGGCCAAGGCTCTCCCTACATTTTACCTCATGGGGTGATGTGGGATAGTTTTACAAGCTATCTCACATACTAACGTAATAACGAATATTTCACTAACTATTACACGCTTAATGTATTTCTATCTATTACAAGACTCGTGAGATCGATAATGGTCGTCACTTCACTAAAACTGAATTCCTAACAATCTCCCCCTAAGGGATGATCATTGAGATCTCATTAATGATTAACACTTTTTGAATTTCTAACAATCTCCCACTTAAAGGGTGATCATAGAGATCTCTTTTTGTGACCTTGAATTTTGATCTTTAATGCTTCTTAACTTAATCTTAAGTCTTGTTCGTGTAATAATTGTGGTAGTTCCTTTTGTTCCATTCATGAACTTGTGATCTTGATCTTGATCTTTTCTTTGTCTTTGTCATTTGACTTTGCCTTTGAGATCTTTCATCATTACTTGCCTTGAATGCATCTTGATTTGCCCTTTAATGATAGGCTTGATGCATTTGACCAACATACTCATACTTGTATTAAGAGCTAACAATCTCCCTCATTATAGACCTTTTGACTTGATCATAATCTTGATGCATTGCAACATGCTTGCAAATTCGGTTGATTGTATAACACAAAAACAGTTTCAAAGATGTGATTTTTATGCGTAAAAAAATAAGCCAAAAGACAAAAGCACAAGCCAACACAATGAATCACCCCCAAGATCAAACCTGGCTCTGATACCAATTGTAAGAAACTCATAAGTCACACATATAGAATAAGAAGAGAAGAGAGAAAGAATAAGAGAAGAGAGAAAGAGGTAGTGGAGGTGTTTGGATATTTCTTTATTGCACAAGGAAAAGGAGGAGAGTATTTCTTGTGACAACCCAAAATTTCAGGTCATTTTACGTCAATAAACTCAAAACTATTTACTTTGAACATTTATGTGTTTACTTTTAATTTTAACCGTTAAGTTAAATCGCGTAAACCAAAAATCAACAATTAACGTAAACCGGCATTAATAAAATAAAAGTTTACGTCAAACAAGCGTTATATAATTATTACGAGGATAATTTATAACTTTTCGTATTTTATTTTTATACGTTACATAAAACGTTTACGTTTCGCGTTTTGAGCTTTCATGCATGCATGTAAATTATACCACATTTCTACATTTAACTAAATACCCACAATTATACCCAATACCCAAAATTTATATACTTTCTACCCATAACCACTACCAAAACCAGCCACCCATTTAAACTACACAAAACAATACCATTTTTGTTACTAGTTAATACATTATACATGTCTAGCTAATACCATGTGCCAAATAAATACCAACTTTCATCAACTCTCTTACACTAGTCTTACACCAAGCAACATACCTATTTTTTATACACTTTCCATGCCTCCTCCCTTAAAATTCATGGATTGATTGATATCTTGTTCCTTAGATATTTATACTATATAAGGATGCATCAACTAGCTCATTCACTATCATTCTACACTTGCAAAATTCAACAAAAATCTCTCTTCCTCTCCAACAAACCCCACGGCTCAAAATAAGCCATAAACCATTCCATTGTTTTCTATTTTCTTGATATTACAAGCAATCAAGTGTGTTTAAGGTTCAATACTAAGGTGTTCTAAGTTGATTTCCAAGTTAGGGTTTCAAGTTTAAGCAAGGGTTTTTCAAGATTTAAGTTAGGGTTTTATTATTCAAGTTGGGGTTTTTATCAAGTTCTTGGGTTAAAAATCAAAGCCTAGTGTTCATTTTGTGCTCATAAGCTTTGTAAGCATTCTTAATCTTCTCTTGTGATTTTCATACATCTTGATTATGTTTATACATATTTTTATACTTTCATTATTTATCTTTACACATGAACATCATAATTATTAAGTTATATCACCAACTAGTAAACTTTTATGAATATTTGTAAGAAAATCAAGAAAACTACTTACTTATATGATTATTAATCATGTTATCAAGTTTGTTATTCATAAACTAGCTTATTTGATTTTATAAGTTATTTTATTATATTGTGAAGTGTTGGATGGGATTAGGTTAGTTTGGAGGTGTTGATTGTGAAGGAGGTTGAAGTGGTTAGATTAAAAGTTGTTGTTTTGTAAAAATGAGGTTGAAATTATAGTTTTGAAACTGATTTTAAGTTGTAGGTTACGGATTTTTTGACGAGTTAAAACCTTAAAAATATGTTAGTTCATCTTAATATGAATCCGTGGACGTAGAAAACTCGAATAACGGATGTAAAACAAAGAAGTTATGGCCAAAACAAGATTTGAAACAATACCGACAAAAACAGTTTTTCGGCATAATCTGGTAGATTTATATTTCGTGTTTTTAACCACTTTTGAATCCGAACTGGCTTAAGTATAAAACTAGAAACTTGCTCGGAATGATTTTTCGATAAAGTATCGCCGCCCGAAAGTGTAAAACGAAAGAGTTATTATTAATCAAACTTGGACTATTTTTTGGACAATGACATGAAAATTTCTGCACACTTTTTACAAATGTATGTTCCTGACATGAATAGTAATTTGGGTTTTCAAACGTTTTCGGGTCCGTTTGAACTATAAAAACCTTAGGAAATGATATAGCATCACTTGTATAATATTTATACGCGTTTTAACTTTATAAATATTATTTTATAAATTAACTAAACTATATATATTGTCGTTGTAAAAATAATAAAAGAGATAAACTTAACGAAAGCATTATTTTGACTTATAAGCTAAGTCTAAAACTATTAGGTGTTGATATAACAATATAAAATATAGTGCATTGTTTTATATTTACATGTGTTATTCTAAATCGACCTATAATTAAATAGGTTGCATACCGGTCCTTTGCGACGACATTCCTAGTTGATTTCTCTAAAAATAAATTCTATCACTTAAGGTGAGTTTATAGCCCAGTTTTAACTTGTTTACAATTACTTTACAAATCTCGGAGTGAGATACATTGCTTGTTTTTACTTACAGACGCAAGTAGCTTTGCAATACTTACTGTTCTATATATTGTATATCATGCAATACTTACTGTTTTAGATATTGTATACCATGCAATACTTAATGTTCTGAATATTATATACCATGCAGTACTTACTGTTCTGAATATTGTATACCATGCATGTAACCTTTGCCCTTTTTGTGTTCAGAATATTTTATTTTTAGTCCTTTGACTATTTGGCTTTTGTCAGTTTATTCAGATATTGTACCGTGTTGACGGTGGTGAATTTATGAGATTTGAGATGATTTATGGTTTATTGTGATTAATAATCCTTTTTTGAAAGGTATTATTATGTTATTGGTATTCCGGGTGGTTTGACCCGTGAAATTTAAGAAATGCCGAAAAACGAGTCCGACACGTCGGTTAATGTCCAAATGAGTTTTTGGAGGTCTAATATGGAAATATGGCAAGTAAAAACTCTAAGTTAATGGTAATGTATTTTTAAAGTGAATAAAAATACTAATTAACTTTGAAAAGTATTTTACGATCGAGTTTTATGAGTTTTTAAGTGACCCCAACACGAAAAGAAAGACCCAACACCCCATAGGATGCCATAACCGGTCATGTAAGCCTAAGGGGACAAGGAGGCACTTTTTTTAGCTAGGATGTCCCAAGGGTTGTACATTTATATGCTTTCACTAGATCATTTTCCATTCATTCCATTTCATTAAAAAAAAAAACTTGGTGCGTCCGAAATAAGCCAACCACAAACACCTTATATTTTCCAACTTTAATCAAGAACGAGATACTACAGGTTGATACGAGTATTTGAGTATTCATTTAAACAACGTTTTGGTTGTCCGGTTCGTGTCGAAATCTATATTTTTGAAGATTTTCTTGTAAGTTTCTAAATTTAAATTTCGTTTGTCCTTTTGGGTTCATATTGATGCATAGATGTTAGTTGTACAAGTTGATCGTCGTGAAAATCAATTTTTAAAAGCGAAACGGATAAAAGGATGCGTTTGGCTTGCGTCGAATATAAAAGAAACAAAGGGGTTTTTGTAGTTTTGATGTTGTGGTCGTGATGGTTGAAAAACGTGTATTGCTAGATAGCTTATTTTAAATAATAGCATGTATAGCT